>SJYV01043663.1:2381446-2444815 GCA_006410875.1 Neotragus pygmaeus
TCTTCTTAATATCTTCTGCTTCTGTTAGGTCCATACCATTTCTGTCCTTTATTGAGCCCATCTTTGCATGAAATGTTCCCTTGGTATCTCTAATTTTCTTGAAGAGATCTCTGGTCTTTCCCATTCTATTGTTTTCCTCTATTTCTTTGCATTGATCACTGAGGAAAGCTTTTTTATCTCTCCTTGCTATTCTTTGGAACTCTGGATTCAAATGGGTGTATCTTTCCTTTTCTCTTCGCTTCTCTTCTTTTCTGAGCTATTTGTAAGGCCTCCTCAGACAGCCATTTTGCTTTTTTGCATTTCTTTTTCTTGGGGATGGTCTTGATCCCTGTCTCCTGTACAATGTCATGAACCTCCATCCACAGTTCATCAGGCACTCTGTGTATTAGATCTAATCCCTTGAATCTATTTCTCACTTCCACTGTATAATTGTAAGGGATTTGAATTAGGGCATACCTGAAGGGGTCTAGTCAGTGGGTGTTAAAGTCCCCTATCGTTAACCATTATTGTCTTCTCCTTTCATGTCCGTTAGTATTTGCTTTATATTTTTAGATGCTTATGTTGAATTCATATATGTTAATGAATTCAATACCCTCTTTTTGTATTCATCCTATTATTATTATATAATGTCCTTCTTTGTCTTTTGTTTTACCCTTTTTTTTAAAAGGGTTTTTTGGTCTGATACATGTATTGTTACCCATGCTTTTTTCTGTTTGTTCATGTCTCAATTTATTGAGGTCAACAGAGATGGAAGGTGGTGAATTACAAATGGGAGATATAAGGATAATTATTATGGTTTCCCAGGTGGCACCAGTGGCAAGGAACCCACTGCCAATGCAGTAGACAGAGCTTCAATCCCTGGTTTGGGAAGATCCCCTAGAAGAGAGAACGGCAACCCACTCCAGTATTCTTGTGTGGAGAATCCCATGGACAAAGTAACCTGGCAGGGTACGGTCAATGGGGTTACAAAGAGTCAGACACAACTGAAGTGACTTCGCACACACACACATGCAAGGACAATTATTATAGAAATGCGAATCAAAACAACGAGGTTTCACCTCACACCTGTCAGAACGGCTATCATCAAAAGAACACAAAAAACAAATGTTGCAAAGGATGTGGAAAAAAAAACCTTTGTACATTGCTGGTGGGAATGTATATTGGTGCTGCCACTGTGGAAAATAGTATGAATGTTTCTCGAAACTAAAAACAGAACAACTGTATGATCCAGCAATTGACTTCTGAGTATATATCCAAAAAATAAAAGCAACAAAAACATTTATTTGAAGAGATTTATGAACCCCAATGTTCATAGCAGTACTATTTATAATAGCCAAGCTATGGAAGCAACCCAAGTATCCACCAACAGCCAAAAAATATTACTCAGCCATAAAAAAATAATGAAATTCTACCATTTGCAGTAATGTGGATGAACCTAGAGAATTTTATGCTTAGTGAAATAAATCAGAGAGAAAGACAAATATTATATGCTATCACTTATATGTGGACTCTAAAAAATAATACAAACAAATGGATAAAGCAAAACTGAAACAGTCTCACAGATACAGAAAACAAACTAGTGGTTACTGATGGGGAAAATGGCATGTTAGGGGTATGGAATTAAGACTTACAAACTATTATGTAAAAAATACAGCCAATAAGAATATATTGTACAGCACAGGGAATTTATAGTCATTATCTTATAATAATTTTAATGGATATAAACTGCAAAAATATTGAATCACTATGCTGTACATCTGAAACTATAAAAAATATAATATTGTAAATTAATTACACTAACTAAAAAAACAAAAACAGGAATTCCCTGGCGGTCCCGTGGTTAGGACTCTGTGCTTTCACTGCCAAGGGCACAGGTTCAATCCCTAGTCAGGGAAATAAGACCCTGTAGGCCATATGGTGTGGTGCATTCAAAACACAGACACAATACACACATACTTTGGCCACCTGATGTGAAGAGCCAACTCCCTGGAAGAGACACTGATGCTGGGAAAGACAGGTCAGGAGGAGAAGGGGCGAGAGAGGATGAGATGGTTGGATGGCATCATTGACTAGATGGACACGAGTTTGAGAAAACTCTGGGAGACAGTGAAGGACAGGGAAGCCTGATGTGCTGCAGTCCATGGGGTCTCAAAGAGTCAGACATGACTGAGCAACTGAACAACAACACATGAACTCATTCCCTGATCTTTCCCCCCAAGTTCTAATGAGATATTATTTGACATATAACATTGTTTAAGTCTAAGGTATACAATATACTTAATTCTTATTCTTAACATTGCACTGAATAAAATATAAAATTGTGATTCTGAGCATGTCCTGCTTATCCACCACAAATTTTTATACTAGCACAGAAATGTAATTAATATCAACAGTTAGGCAACAAATGTATGAAGTACACTTAATCATGAATATAGCAACCAACACAGTAAGTGAAAATTTCCAATTTCAATCTTTTAAGCTAAAGGTTTATCTCCAACTAGTGCTTTATTTTTAATGTTAAGATTTAAAATAGGGTTGTTATTATAACCATAGGGAAATAAAGTTAGAGGTTTACCTAATATATATCAGAATGCTTATATCCCCATTGTGAATAATCTAAAAAATAAACTCCCATTCACTGGCTCTTCCACTAGGATAAAAATTCTGTACTTCAATTTCTTTTTTCCCTCAGTACTAGTTGGTATTAAAAGCTACATAATTAAAGCATATCAGTGACCAACCTCTAATGTTGACAGCAGAACCTCCATTCCTGTAGAACCTTTGGCTGTCATTTCTCTCCTTGTTTTTTCTGGAAAGTAGGGGGGAAAAAAAGCTTTCTTCTAAAACATGAAAGAAAAAAAAACTGCATAAAGATTTATCATATAGTTAACATATAATAAGATTCAGTTCAGTTCAGCTCAGCCACTCAGTTATGTCCGACTCTTTCCCACCCATGAATCGCAGCACGCCAGGCCTCCCTGTCCATCACCAACCAACTCCCAGAGTTCACTCAAATTCACGCCCATCGAGTCAGTGATGCCATCCAGCCAGCTCATCCTCTGTCGTCCCCTTCTCCTCCTGCCCCCAACCCCTCCCAGCATCAGAGTCTTTTCCAATGAGTCAACTCTTCGCATCAGGTGGGCAAAGTACTGGAGTTTCAGCTTTAGCATCATTCCTTCCAAAGAACACCCAGGACTGATCTCCTTTAGAATGGACTGGTTAGATAACGTATAAAACATATAATCAATGTCTCCACTGGCCAATACTCTAAATACTGGCCAATACTCTAAATACTGGCCAATACTCTAAATTGGTTCTTAAATGTTCCTTCCACTGATGTTCCTAGCTCTACTCTGTGTGCACTTCTGGATTTCAGCTTATAAGATCTTCCCTGCATTTCATCACAGCTTCTATCATGGACTAAGGGAATCCCTGTCAATACATCTAAAATCTTAAGATCAATATAATAAGACAGGTACCAGAACCAGAGATGAAGTAGCAACAATAAAGGCAAGCCTCTTTAGTATCTTTATGACAAAACCCAGAAATTCATGAAAACAGAAGCCTATCACCATTTTGAAGTGGTTTCATTAAATTAATACTATTTTTAAATTCTGGCTTCAATTAAAAAAAAAATACAACACCGTAAATCAATTGTACCTCAATAAAAAAGTTTTTTTTTTAATTTGAAGCACATAGAAATAAGACTAATGAAGAACAATTCATGACTCAGATGATCCCTTTCATCACTATAAATAGAAAAAAATCACTATAAATTATTTCTGTTCTTTAAAGATTTATAAATTTCTCCACAACTCTTTTCCTTTAATTAAAAAAAGGGGAAAGGGAGCTTAGAGGCCAATATTTAGGAAAAGAGATAAACTTTAAATGTATTTATATATTTTTTACACAAATTTTAAAGGTTACACTCTATTTAAAGTTAAAATAACACTGATTATACTCCTCATGTGTATAATATATCCTTGTAGTCTAGCTTACATCAAATACTTTGTACCTCTCATTCACCAACACTGTACTGCACCTCCCTCCCCACTAATAATCACGAGTTTGTTATCTATATCTGTGTATTTGCTTCTTTGTTATATTCCCATGTTATACTTTTTAGATTCCACATTTAAGTGATATCATACAGTGCTTGTCTTTCTCTGTCGACTTCTTTCTCTTAGAATAATGCCACCGTCCACCCATGTTGCTGCAAATGGCAAATATTGTTCTTTTTTATGGCTGAGTAGTATTCCATTTTGCACCTCTGTGTGTGTGTGTGTGTGTGTGTGTGTGTGTGTGTGTGGCATATCTTCTCATCCATTCATCTGTTGATAGTTACTTCCAAATATTGGCAACTGTAAATAATGCTGATATGAATACTGGGGTGTAAATATATATCATCTAAAATTAATATTTGGGGTTTTTTTGGAATATACTCAGGAGTGGAATTATTGGATCAAATGGTAGTTCTATCGTTAGTTTTTTGAGAAACCTCCATACTGTTTCCACAGTGGTTGTACCAATTTACATTCCTACCAACAGTGTACCAGGGTTGTTTCCTCCACTTCCTCACCAACATTTGTTATTTGTGTTCCTTTTATTGACAGCCATTCTGACAGGTGTGAGGTGATATCCCATCTGGCTTTTTATTTGCATTTCCCTGATGATTGGTGACACTGTACATTTCTAAAAATGTGTCTATATTTCCTAGATTGTCCATTTTATTGCTATATAGTTGTTCATAGTAGTCTCTTGTGATCATTTGTATTTCTGTGGTATCAGCTATAATGTCTTTCTCATTTCTGATTTTATCATTTGGAGCACTCTCTTTTTTTATGTATCTGGCTATAGGCTTATCAATTTTATCTTTGCAAAAAACCAGCTCTTAGTTTCACTGACTTTTCTATTTTTTTTTGTCTCTATATCATTTATTTCTGTTCTGATCTTTATGATTTCTTTCCTTCTAGTAACTCTGGGGTTTTTTTGTTCTTTTTTCCCCTCTACTTCCCTTAGGTGTAAGGCTAGATTGTTTATTTGAGATTTTTGTTTCCTGAGGTCAGCTTGTATCACTATAAACTTGCCTGTGAGAACTGCTTTTACTGCATCCTATGGATTTCAGATTATTACTTTCATTTTACTTGTTTCCAGGTATTTTATGATTTTCTCTGATTTCTTCAATGATCCATTTCTTGTTTAGTAACATCTGTTTGCTGCTGCTAAGTTGCTTCAGTCGTGTCCAACACTGCGACCCCATAGACAGCAGCCCACCAGGCTCCCCCGTCCCTGGGATTCTCCAGGCAAGAACACTGGAGTGGGTTGCCATTTCCTTCTCCAGTGCATGAAAGTAAAAAGTGAAAGTGAAGTCACTCAGTCGTGTCCAACTCTTAGCGATCTCATGGATTGCGGCCCACGAGTCTCCTCCATCCACAGGATATTTCAGGCAAGAGTACTGGAGTGGGGAGCCATTGCCTTCTCCGTTTAGCTTCCACAAATTTGTACTTTGCAGTTTTCTCCTTATAGTTGCTTTCCAGGCTCACAGTTTTGGGGTTAGAAAAGCACTTGATATGACTTCAATTTTCTTAAATTTCCCCAGGCTTATTTTGTGGCCTAGCATGCAGTCTATCCTGGAGAATGATTCATATGCACTTGAAAAGAATGTGTACTTTGCTGCTTTCAGAGGGAATGTATATATATAGTTTATTCGGTTTAATGTGTCATTTAAGGCCAGTGTTTCTTTGCTGATCTTCTGTCTGGATGATACGTCCACTGATGTAAGTGGGGTGAGGTGTTAAAGCCCCCTACTACTATTGTATTACTGTCCAGTTCTCCTTTTGTGCCTATCCTCCCTTTATACCTTTAATATTTGCTGCACGTATATAAGTGCTCCTACATTAGGTACATATTTATTTACAATTGAGTTGACCCCTTGATCATCATTTTAAGTCCTTTCTGTCTTTAAAGTCTACTTTGTCAGATTTATTTATTTATTTGATTTATTTTATTTTGTCTGATACAAATATTGCTACCCCAGCTTCCTTTGATTTCTATTTGTATGTAATACGTTTTCCTGCAGAAAAAATGTTTAAAGCTAGCAGAGGCTTAATTCATGAGGCTTAATGAAAGAAGTTGCCTCTATAACATAAAAGTGCACAGTAAAGCAGCAAGTGCTGATGTAGCAGCTGCAGTGAGTTGGCTACATGAAACAATTGACTTTCAACATAAACAAAATATACTTATATAGGAGGAAGAAGCTATCCAGGGCTTTCATACCTAGGGAGGAAAAGTCAATGCCTGACTTTAAAGCTTCTCTTATTAGAAACTAATGCCATCTTGTGACTTGAAGATGAAACCAATGTTCATTTACAATTCCAAAAACCCTAGGGCCCTTAAGAATTAAGCACAATCTTCTCTGCCTGTACTGTATCAATGGAACAATGATGCCTGACTGAGAGTACATGGTCTCCAACAAGGTTTACTGACTATTTTAAAACCCACTGTTGAGACTTACTACTCAAAAAAAAAAAAAAAAAAAAGAAAAGATTTTTTTCAAAATGACACTGCTCATTGACGATGCACCTTCTCACTCCAGAGGTCCAATGAAGATATACAAGATTAGTGTGGTTTTCATGCCTGCTAACACAACATCTACTCTATAATCCATGGATCAAGGAATAATTTTGCCTTTAAGTCTTCCTATTTAAGAAATACATTTCATAAGGCTGTAGCTGTCATAGGTAGTGATTCCTCTGATGGATCTAGGCAAAGTCAATTAAAAACCTTCTAGAAATAATTCATTCTAGATGCCATTAAGAACATTTGTGATTCATTAGAAGAGGTCAAAACATCAACATACACAGAAGTTTGGAAGAAGCTGATTTCAACCTTCATGGATGACTTTGGGGGTTCAAGACTTCAGAGGAGGAAGTAACTGCAGATGTGGTAGAAATAGCAAGAGAACTAGAATTAAAAGTGGATCCTGAAGATATGATCTGCAGAATTGCTGCATTCTCATGATGAAATGTTAACAGATGAGGAGCTGTTCTTACAGACAAGCAAAGAAAGTGGTTTCTTGAGATGGAATCTATTCCTGGTGAAGACTGAAGTGGCGACAAAGGATTTAGAATACTAGGAAAACTTAGTTGATAAAGGAGCAGCATACTGAGATAAAATCCAATTTTAAAAGAAGTTCTGCTGTAGGTAAAATGCTGTCAAACAGCACTGCATGCAGCAGTGAAAAAGCGTGAAAGAGTGTGTGTAGCTAATTTCACTGTCTTATTTTAAGAAACTGCTACAGCCATACCAGCCTTCAACAACTACTACCTTGATCAATCAGCAGCCTATTACAAATATAGAGGCAAGACACTCTAAGAGCAAAAAGGTTATGACTCACTGAGGGCTTACATTTTTCAGCAATAAAGTATTTCTAATTAAAGTATGTACATTTTTTACACATATGCTATTGCACACTTCATAGACTAAAGCACAGTGTAAACACAACTTTTATATGCACTAGGAACCAAAAACTTCACTTGACTCACCCTATTGTGATGTTTGCTTTATTGCAGTAGTATGAAATCAAAATGCAGCATCTCTGAGGACTCTCTCGACTTACACATACGAGCCATAACATATATCATAAATAATTAATTACTGATAATAGTTGTATAATGTAGTTATACAGTCCCACAGTTTGGCTATATCAAAATTAATTCAACCATTTTCTCATTGTTGGATATTTCAGGTGATTTCTTGAACTCTGATTTTATATACACACTGAAATATCTCCAAATAGTCTTTTTATAGTATGATTTTTATTTTACTCAGGTTTCTGAGAGGGAAGTGTTAAATAAAACAAGCAAGTGCACTTTAAATCTTAATAACATTGCCAGATTCTTTTCTCCAAAGCTTATAATAATCATTACACCACCTACAGTGTATGAGAATACCCTATTTTCCATGCCTTCAACAGTATTGGATATTGTCATTCTCTAATTTCTGCCAAAGTAACTAATGAGAAATAAATAACTCCATTGTTTTCATTAGTAATTCCTGACTTCTAATGTATGTTTATTGGCTATTTGTATTTCTTCTTCTTTGAGCCATAAATTCCTAATCATTCTCTCTAAAATGGATAGATGACAGGACAATCTTTCACTACTAATTTATACTGTGTCAACTATAAACAGAGTCAATGGATTACATAACCTCAGGGGACAGTATTCAAGGGCTGGCTCCCCCACTGGTGGGTGGCAGGGTGAGGAAAAGGACAGTGTATGGTAGTCATATGACTAGGTGAATTTTTAGTGATGGTGCTGGAGTAGGGGCTTCTAGAATGTGATGGGAAGAATCTACAGTCATGAAAGCAGTTAAGTAGTATCTATAGGTTTAAAAAATATGTCTTCTCTTGGTTTTTGCTGAGGTGCTTTGTTTTGTTTTAAGGAGTTATTTCATATGAAAAGACAGTGAATATATCAGGTATATCTATCTTTGCACTAATACAGTAACTATCCTTACACATTTAACTTAGTTGATAAGCACAATATTTACAAAGGCCAGAATACAGTATAGCAACTTTCTGAATTAAAAGATTTTGCTAGAAACAAATGCAAAGATCTCTCCCTAGGTTTGGGGATGCTGTCAAATATTCCTTAAATAAGCTACATAGGAAGAAGCTACCAAAATAAAATAAGGGCCTATGACCATGAAGGTAGGTTAATAAATACCAGCTTCCTGAACACAGTAAATGCTTGCTGAACATCTTACTTCAATTACCTATACCTCTAGAATAATGCAGTAATAAAAAAAAAAACCAATAAACTAAAATAATTGTGAATTGTCTGGATCTTAATTTTAACAGAATGCTCTCAATGTGTTACTGTCAAATATTAAGGCAGCTGTTGATTTACCCTTATTTAGAAAAAGAAAAATCAAGGTGTTTTTTTCCTTTTTAAATCAAGCACAGATTTTGGAATCCTAAATTTCTTAAATTTAAGAAAATCTTAAAAATCTTAAAATTTTTTTAGCTCCTATTGAGATAATTACATGGGTTTTTATTGGACCTGTACAAATAATGTTATACTGATATATTTACTCATAATTAGACTTGATTTACTAATGTTTTATTTGGGATTTTTTCAAATTAATGTTCTTTAGTGCAAAGTTAATACTTTTCTTCTCTTATACTCTGTCAAGGTTTGATACCCTATGGTTCAGTGGTGAAAAATCCACCTGCCAAGCAGGAGATGTAGGTTCAATCCCTGGAGAAGGAAATAGCAACCCACTGCAATATTCTTGCCTGGGAAATCCCATGGACAGAGGAGCCTGGCGGACTACAGCCCATTGGGGTTGCAAAGAGTCAGACACGACTTAACAACAACAACAGTAGTACTAGCTTTATAAATTGGATAAATTATGCTTAATTACAGACATCATTTATTGAACACTTTTAATATTTTTACATACTTCTCATATAAATTTCATGCTAATTATATGATATTTCTTATCTCTATTTCAGAGTCAGTGCAACTAAGTCCCACAGGTTCAAAACTTCCCTAAGGTCACCCAATCACTGAATGACAGTGCTTGCATTTCAAAGCAGGGACAATACTAATAACTAATATAATACCTGACATCTTTTTGTGAACATTCTACAAGCAGTACTGGAATGAGGTGCTGCCTGAAAAATGGGGAAAGGAGGGCAATCATATATGAGTGAAATCATAAACATTTTTAGAAACAACACTTTGAAAAACAATTTCTTCCATAGTTATTCAGTTTTCAATTTCTTGAATCTATATAGAGAGTTCAAATTTTATATAAAATCATATATTTCTCATTTTTAGCATCTACTTTTAAACAATTAAGAAAGCATTTCAGAAACAAGAGATGAAAGCTTACCTTGACTCTGAGCCAGATGAAGAATTTTTGATGTGACATATCTGGCAGTATCTGATTCTGCAGATTCAGTATTGATCTTCTCCAGCTGAGCCAGGAGTCCCACAATTCTAGAGTTATTGGTGAGGCTAAAAAGAGTATTAGTTTAAATTAGGGCACATTCTACATCAATTGTAAATTCAATACTATGAAGATCAGTTGTTAAAAACAAATCAAAATTCTACTCTTCTAAAAACACTAAGCATTTACACATGTCACATATCCTTACTGTTTTAGAGCTTAATAATGCAAACATTCAGTTGATTTAAGTGAGAAACATTCTATTTCAAAAAACCACGAAGGTATATTCAACCCTGCCAAGCAATCTTCCATCACATCCTGAAAGTTCACCTTTCCAGTTTCCCCCCCACCAAGCAGACTTTTTACACATTCTATGCTCTCCTCAGACTCTAACCATCCCTTCTACCCAACTCCATTTTTCAGTCAGCACTGCTTCACACTATTATAAAGTCAAAGAAGAAAACACTTATCTTCATACAACCAGCACCTTAAACCTCTCTGATTCTCTTCCTACATTCTTTCTTCCTTATTTTCATTCATTATACATCTGTACCATTTGACAGTACCATTCTAGATACTGTCAACAGTAAACAAAACAAACAAAAATTACTGCCCCTCAGAGTGAACATTCTAATGAGACAAAGTAAATACATAAATAACTATATAAAGAGTATTAAGGTGGTGGGTAGCACTGTGGAGAAAAGCAGGTTGTGGGGATAAAAGGGGCAAGGAGGCAGATGGCTGCAATTTTGGAGAGCATGGTGAGGAAAAACCTCAGGAGGGCACCATTTAGGGAAAGGCCTGAAAGGAGTAAGATAATGAGCGGTGCAGATACCCACAGAAAGAGCTGTCACAATCATCAAATCACCTAGGCAGGACCATGCCTGCTGTGTTCAATTAAGAACAGCAGCAGACAGGAGCTCGGGGTAATGCAGAAGACAGCACCATCATTCAGAGCCTTGTAGGCTCGTGTACAGATGTTGACTTTTTTCAACTAAATGAGATGGGAAGTTTTTGAGAAGAGTGATGTGCTCTGACTTGCTTTTAAAAGGCTTTCTTTCGCTGATATGTTGAGACACAAAGAACAATTCCTCCACTTGTATGTCTAACCCAGGCACTTCTTGCATTTCTAGTGTACTTGCTCCTTCCAGTTGATCTTCTTCTGATTCATCATTTAGGCCTCCCGTGCAACTGCATCATACCCATTGGCACACAACATGATCTAGGAGCTCCCACTAATTAGCACCCCACTTCTCAGTTACTCCTTGAAGATGTCTGCATTTGCCCTCCCACATACTGCTCACTTTTTCAAAGTTTAGTTTCTAACACTGAGGTCTCCCCAAAACCTCCCGCAGTCACAGCTTTTCTTTTCATACTCACCGCTGTCCAAGTTAGTTAGCTCCTCTGTCTACACTTTTCTCTTTGGGCTTTAATGGCTCCACATACACCTGATTTCCAGCCTATGGCCACTTCTTCTAGATCTCCTCTCCTGGCTCCTCCTCCCACAAACCTCTAGACGCGAAGACCCCCCAGAGCTCTATACTCAGCCTTCTTCTCCTCACTCTCCCTACTCTACTGCCCCAAGCAACCCCACAGCTGCAAAATCAATATGCTGCCCAGCTCCTACATTTAATTCCAGCCTCAATCTACTCCTCTTCGATTGTAACTTTCCCAAACTCACATAAACCATCAGTTGCCCAAGACAAAAATCCAGATTCCCTTTCCCACACTCAACTCATTATCAGCTCTATCTCTAAACATCTCAAATCCATCCACTTCTCTCCATATATAATCATTATTTGAAAAACAAAGATCTACTATCATGACCTTGACAGCTTCCCCTACTTAAAAAATTTCATGATAAAATTAGTGGTGATATTAATAAAAATAATTTTTAGAAACTGTGTAATAAAGTGTGTCAATATTCAGATATCTGCCTAATTTATATGCAGAGTACATCATGCAAAATGCCAGGCTAGATGAATCACAAGTTTGAATGAAGACTACTGGGAGAAATATCAACAGCCTCAGATGTGCAGATGATACCATTCTAACGGCAGAAAGTGAAGAGGAACTGAAGAGTATCCTGATGAGAGTGAAAGGAGAGTGAAAAAGGTGGCTTGAAACTCAACATTCAAAAAACTAAGATCATGGCATCCAGTTCCATTCAGTTCAGTTCAGTTCAGTCACTCAGTCGTGTCCGACTCTTCGCGATCCCATGAATCACAGCACACAAGGCTCCCTGTCCATCACCATCTCCCGGAGTTCACTCAGACTTATGTCCATCGAGTCAGTGCTGCCATTCAGCCATCTCATCCTCTGTCGTCCCCTTCTCCTCCTTCCCCGATCCCTCCCAGCATCAGAGTCTTTTCCTTCAGACTGATCTCCTTCAGAATGGACTGGTTGGATCTCCTTGTAGTCCAAGGGACTCTTACTTCATGGCAAATAGAAGGGGAAAAAGTAGAAGTGGTGACAGATTTTATTGGGTTCCAAAATCACTGTAGATGGTGATTGCAGCCATGAAATTAAAAGATGCTTGCTCCGTGGAAGGGACGCTATGACAAAACTAGATAGCGTATTAAATAGCAAAGACATCATTTTGCCAACAAAGGTCAAAGCCTCTCATGTACTGCTGTGAAAGTTGGACCATTAAGAAGGCTGTGCACTGAAGAACTGATGCCTTCAAATTATGGTGCTGGAGAAGGCTCCTGAGAGTCCCTTACTGCAAGGAGATCAAATCAATTAATCCTAAAGGAAATCAACCATGAATAGTTATTGGAAAGGCTGATGCTGAAGCTGAAGCTCCAACACTTTGGCCACCTGATATGAAGAGCCAACTCACTGGAAAAGACCCTGATGCTGGGAAAGACAAAGGCAAAAGGAGAAGAGAGCAGCAGAGGGTGTCCATTGACCACTGACTCAATGTACATGAGTTTGAGCAAACTCCAGAAGACAGTGAAGGACAGGAAGGCCTGGCATGCTGAAGTCCATGGGGTCGCAGAGTCAGACATGACTGAGCACAACAATATATATAATATGTATACTGATATACATGACACACTGAACTCAGAAGCAGACAAGAGAATCCAGCTGTCTTCTGATAAGCCAGCTGCTAAGTCACTTCAGTCGTATCCGACTCTGTGTGACCCCATAGACGGCAGCCAACCAGGCTCCCCCGTCCCTGGGATTCTCCAGGCAAGAACACTGGAGTGGGTTGCCATTTCCTTCTCCAATGCAAGAACGTGGAAAGTGAAAGGGAAGTCACTCAGTCGTGTCCGACTCTTCGTGACCCCATGGACCGCAGCCTACCAGGCTCCCCTGTCCATGGGGTTTTCCAGACATTAAAGAAATGTGCAAAAATTTAATAAAACATTCCACTTTCTGGATTTCCCTGGCAATCCAGTAGTTAAAGATACCAGTATTCCAAGCCTGGGACAGGGATTCAATCCCTAGTAGGAAAACTAAGATCCCACAGGCTGTGCAGCATGACCAAAAAATTAAAATTAAAAAAATTGAAAAAAAAGTATTTTAAATGCCACCTTCTAACTATTTTGACAACTTATTTTAGTAAAAATATTATTACATACATTAATAATAATGTTATAATGTAACTGGATTATTTTTAATGAAGTAATTTCTCAATTTTAATCTATCATATGGTAGTATTACTATATTACATCTAATTATATTGATATAATATAAATAGCAATATCGATCTTATATATACAATATGGTAAATACATCAAGTAACCTACATCAACAAAAGCTTTTTGGAGTCTCCATTAATTTAAGAGCACAAGGGGGTTCTTAGCCAAAGTTTGAGAACTCTTGTTCCAAACTTCTCTTGTACATTTTGTGCTCTGATCTAGTCTGAACACTAGAGAGGAAATGCATCCTTTAAAAACAGTTCTGTAACTTAGATGTAAGGGGAATTTGCATTATAGAAATCAGAATTCTGAAATTTAATAATTAGGGGATTTGTTTGTTTTCTCCAATAATATTTCTCTTTAAGGTCATCTGTTAGCATTTTTCAGTAGATAAAACATCTACTATTAAAAATATCCAAAAACATACGAAACACATTGATCATATCTTCTGTTCCATTCCAAAGTGAGAGTTTTCTTTTTCAGTAACTCTTAAATTTTTCAATTAAATTACGCTGCTACCAAAATAAAACAGCTTGTAATTAAGTGATTCTAAGAATCATGCTCTTATAAATTACAGATGTATGCATGAATTTTTTGAAGGAAGGCAAACAAATGGAAATTAAGAACAACGTAATAAGCAAGCTGATTTTCCTATTTTTTACTTTTCTCACTGAGAGAATAAAAACTGAACAAAATATTCCAAGCCACCTCCAACTCAGCTCTAAAAATGTAAGACTGTTGACACTAATGTTGAGATAACTGTACGGTGAACACCAGAAGGCAGTTTTACCTATTGAATGATTTTTTGTTTTGGTTTAATAGGACTCTTTGTGACCCCACGGACTGTAGCCCACCAGGCTCTTCTGTCCACAGGATTTCTCAGGCAAGAGTACTAAATTGAGTTGCCATTTCCTTCTCCAGGGAATCTTCCTGACTCAGGGATTGAATCTGCGTCTCTTTCTTGGCAGGCAGATTCTTTACCACCGAGTCAATGATTTTTAGACTTTGGCAAATCCAAGCGTAAAGGAGAAAAAACAAATAAAAAAGCTATACAGCTATTCAATGAACAATTTAAGCTACAGTTTTTCAGCAAAGCAGAAAATCGTTAAATAAAAAGACTCAGATAAGAATTTATCTTCCTTCCCTTGGCCTATTTTTAGGTGAATCAAAATAACACCAAAACCAATCTTGGGAGGTTACATTTATAACTGATAATGTTAATTACTTGAATAGTTAGAACATTAGGGAATTGAAAATACGACCAATGTGGAGTATATCAAGTCAAGTTAACTTTCCAATGAATATTTTAAAGACACTATCACAAATAGTTGTTTCACTGTAGTGGTCTCCTACTGCTTTTGATACTCTGAGTTTACACACAGTCTTACAGCTATTTTCTTAAAAATATAAATTTTTTATATGTTACAAACATCTCAATGGTATATACATATTGTCCTGCAACAAATAATTTCCCAAGCAAGTGCAAGGGCTAAAGAAACTGTCTTCACATTGCAAATAAATTTTATTACGTTCTCATAATAAAATGTAAATTGTATACAGGTAACAAACATGTCTTCATAAATAAGCTATAAACATCTGACAGCAAAAAATTCATTAAAATATACCAAGGTTTTAAACTTAATCAGTAGTCTTAGTAAATAAGACTTAATTTCAAACAATATGGTATTATTTCCAAAATATGCACATTATCTTTCAGAAATGGTTGTTCCTCGTTTCTGTTTAATTTTTATTTATTTTTACTACTTTTGCTTTAATCACATTTTTATTGTTTCCAAATACTGAACACAAAACTTTATGTTTCTTTTTTGTTGAGCAAAGGACAATGAAAAATGGAAATTTCACTATCATTCCTTTATAGAAATAGTTAAATAGTTAAGTATGTAAGTTTAGAAAATGATACTCTTCTAACAGGAAGAGAACAATAACTATTTCTCTAACTACTCCTTATATAATAATTAAATGCAGTAAGGCACAGGCATTAAGCTAGACAGCCCGACCAACAGAACGACACTGAGTATAACAGATCTACACTTATACAAATAACTGACTTTTGATACAGGTACAAAGGAAGGATATTCTTTCTAAAAATGGTGCTGAACAATCAGATATCCAAATGCCAAAAAAAATGTTCTATCCACACCTCACACCATATAAAAATGAACCCAAATAGGAGCACAGACCTAAATGTAAAATCTAAAACAATAAAAAACTGGAAGAAACATAAGAGAAAATATTGATGATATGGGTTATGCAAATATTTCTTGGATATAACTCTAAAAGCATAACCCATAAAGGAACAAATAAACAAATGAAAATCACCTAAATTTAAAACTTCTGATCTTAGAAGATACTACACAGGAACTTCACTGGTGGTCCAGCAGTTAACAATCCACCTGGCAATGCAGGAGACTCAGGATTGAACCCTGGACCAGGAACTAAGAACCCACATGCCTGGGAGCAACTGAGCCCACGGCACAACTAGAGAGTCATGTGACACAATGTGACACAAGGAAAGATCCTGCATGATGCAACTAAGACCTGATGCAGCCAAATAAATAAATATATATTAAAGAGAGAGAGAGAAACAGAGAGAGAGAGAGACGACAACCCACAGAATGGGAGAAAATATGAAGGAAAAAAACTGCAACTGAAAGAAAATGCTTGTAATTCAAGTATCTGATAAACAACTTGAATCCAAAATATGTAAAAAAAAAAAAAAAAAAA
Source organism: Neotragus pygmaeus (assembly GCA_006410875.1). Lineage (NCBI taxonomy): Eukaryota > Metazoa > Chordata > Mammalia > Artiodactyla > Bovidae > Neotragus > Neotragus pygmaeus. The sequence continues at coordinate 2,397,799 of SJYV01043663.1, forward strand.
AACCTAAAACTCAATTACTAAAACATTAAAATTTCAAAAATTGGAAGATTTGGAAGAGACTTCACCAAATAAGATATGCTAAAGGTAATGCACCAAATAATTCATGAATTGATGTTCAACATCATCAGCCATTAGGGAAATGCAAATTAAAATCACAATGAGATATCAATATACCCTTATTAGAATGACTACAATTTTAAAAGAATGATCGTAAGAATTTAAAAAGAATGACCAAATTAAAAGACGCTTACTCCTTGGAAGAAAAGTTATGACCAACCTAGATAGCATATTGAGAAGCAGAGATATTACTTTGCCAACAAAGGTCCATCTAGTCAAGGCTATGGTTTTTCCAGTGGTCATGCATGGATGTGAGTTGGACTGTGAAGAAAGCTGAGCACCAAAGAATTGATGCTTTTGAGCTGTGGTGTTGGAGAAGACTCTTGAGAGTCCCTTGGACTGCAAGGAGATCCAACCAGTCCATTCTGAAGGAGATCAGCCCTGGGATTTCTTTGGAAGGAATGATGCTAAAGCTGAAACTCCAGTACTTTGGCCACTTCATGCAAAGAGTTGACTCATTGGAAAGAGACTCTGATGCTGGGAGGGATTGGGGGCAGGAGGAGAAAGGGACGACAGAGGTTGAGACATCTGAATGGCATCACCGACTCGATGGATGTGAGTCTGAGTGAACTGTGGGAGTTGGTGATGGACAGGGAGGCCTGGCGTGCTGCGATTCATGGGGTCACAAAGAGTCGGACACAACTGAGCGATGGAACTAAACTGAACTGAACAAGTGTTGGTGAGAATACAGAAGAAATAGATTTTTCACACACTGTTGAAGAGACTATAGGATGGTATTAATGTCTTTGTAAAACAGTACTTTGGCCACCTCATGCGAAGAGTTGACTCATTGGAAAAGACTGATGCTGGGAGGGATTGGGGGCAGGAGGAGAAGGGGACAACCGAGGATGAGATGGCTGGATGGCATCACAGACTCGATGGACGTCTGAGTGAACTCCAAGAGATGGTAATGAACAGGGAGGTCTGGCGTGCTGCAATTCATGGGGTCGCAAAGAGTCGGACACAACTGAGCGACTGAATTGAACTGAACTGAACAAGCGTTGGTGAGAATACAGAAGAACTAGACTTTTCATACACTGTTGGAGAGACTATAGGATGGTATTAATGTCTTTGTAAAACAGATCATTGTTAAATTTCCTAAAAAGAAACACAGACCTACCATATGCTTCAGCCATTCCATTTCTAGGTAGTTAATGAGCATGATAAATACATTCATTATTTTCACTGAGATAATGATTTAACCATTATACATAAACCAAAGTTATTAAACTATGTTTAGCTTCTTATAAGATGATTATACCTCAATGCTAAGTCTCTTCAGTCGTGTCCGACTCTGTGTGACCCCATAGACGGCAACCCACCAGGCTCCCAGGTCCCTGGGATTCTCCAGGCAAGAACACTGGAGTGGGTTGTCATTTCCTTCTCCAATGCATGAAAGTGAAAAGTGAAAGGGAATTCACTCCATAAAGCTGTTTAAAAATTCATTGGTGATCTTAACACATACTGTTAGTGTAGTGGATAAGGCAGGAGCTAAACAAGAGTGATTGGAGAGTGTGAAATGAGATGCAGATTGCATTTATAGGCTATTTAAAACTTTTGGATTTTGAGGAAATCAGATAAATTGAGGAGTAACAGAACTGCACTGTCCTGTGCTTGAGCTACCAGGAAAGCCCAGTAACAGAACAGTGCAGTCTAAACATGGGAAAGCCCAGACTGGTTTAAATGATATGGAATGGAGGAATAAAGATTCAACAGAGAAAAACACTAATGAGTAAAAGACCAAGGAAAGAGACACATCCTTTGTCGCAAAAAGTAACAGGAGGGTAAGCAAAGGATAGAATCAAATAAAGGGGAGCAAGCAAATTTTGTGCAAGAAATATGAGGACAATAAATTGTATTATCTCTAAGATTAGGTCAACTGCTGAGAATATGTATATATACATCTGACAATTTCAAATGCTTGAAAAGTATAAAACAGTCATTCCAAAATTTAGAATCAGAGTAGTTAAGATTGCCGGGCTCAGTTCAGGCTGATTATCGATAATCATTGTAGTAATACCTTCTAAGTTAATTCATATTCCAGTATCATTCAGCCACTCAGTAAAGGTTTATCCAGGAAAAAGACTTTGTCAGGTATGTGTGATGAAAAAACATAAAGTGAGGTAAAAGCATTTCAGGTATTTGCAAGACTGGAATGATAAACAATGGATGCTACACTGGGTAAGAGAGGGGCTTCCCTGATGGCTCAGTTGGCAAAGAATCCACCTGCAATGCAGGAAATCCTGGTTTGATTCCTGAGCTGGGAAGATCCCCTGGAGAAGGGAATGGCTACCAACTTGAGTATTCTGGCCTGGAGAATTCCATGGACTGTATAGTACATGGAGTTGCAAAGAACTGGACACGACTGAGCGACTCACTTCACAAGAGAGGAAGCGATGATGAGTCAATAGATCAGAGCTCTGGATAAGGCAGCACTCTTGCAGTACAGACACTTGAACAAGAAAGCTAGAAAGATAAAACTCTATGGATCTCAAAATTTAACACTTCACTATATACTCGTTAAACCACTATACTGCATTTGTTCAGGTGTTCTCATCAGGTTATAAGCCTCATGTAGAAAGAAAATAGGGCTCATTTTACTTCTGTAGAACGTGCTCAACACTCATTTTCTGCAAAGCACTGCATTAAGTGTTATGTTTCTTTTCTACTCTCCCAGATTAAGCACTAAGTTAGGTACATAAACATGTTTAATAGATACTTCATAGTTGAGAAAAAAATCTAAAGGAGGCAAAAAATAAAAAAGAGCATCCATAGAAGCATTTAAAGATAGAAAATATATAATAAATTTTCTATGGAAACTGATGTGCTTTGATCAAGTCTTACGTAAGGAAAAAAATTCAGTAGCAATACAATATACAAAATGTTATGTTCTAGTAAAATTCTATTTATGTACACTGAAATTTGAATTTCATATGTTCACATTTTTAATTTTATTCCCAACCATTTAGAGATGTAAAAACCACTCAGGCCACACAAAAACAAGCAGTAGGTCAGATTAAGTCCATGTGTCAAGTTTGCTGACTCCTGCTTTAAATGAAAAGTTAAACAGTAATAAACATTAACAAAATAACATAAATATATAATGCTGCATTTAAACAAATATATTTTAAGGTAAAAAGTTTCATACAATCACTTCACATATTATGTCTATAATTTATACATACTGGTGTTTAAAATTACAATACCTTTTCTCTGGTATCACTTTTAACTTGCTCATCTTGAATTACTTCATTTCACCATTGCAGATAATCTAAAAAGAAAAAAATACTGATATTAAACACACAATTTTGTTTTCTATATATTAGATGTCATAAAAGTCATACAACTAATAGTTTTTATTATGGGCAACACAAGATAAGACTGGAAACCACAGGAGGATGTTTGAGTTTTACATGCTTCTGGCAGGTCACTTCAAAGTACAAGGTGTGCCTATTAAACCACTTAAAATCAGTCAGTATAAGGTTATCAAAAATTCAAGTGCTACAAAAGTGTAAAAACATAATTTATACTATAGAGCCAAGATTTATTTTGAGACAATTCAAATTAGCCTTCCTGTTCTAATACTACACCTTAAAATATTCAAACCAGTCCTATGATTAGTGTATTGTCCACCATTCACACAGCAGTCAAACACTGGTAAATATGTATCATTATTTCTGTATGAAAACATTTTAATTAACAACAAATTGTTTAGATAGAGCAAAATCTCTCATCTCATTTAATATATTTACACATATTTTCCTTCAACCAACAGAGTTTTCATCTTTGGAATGTACATATTACATATTTTAAAACCTTACATCTTTTCTAACATAAGGGATCTAAAATAGGAGTTGGTTACACAGATGTTGCAAGGCTGGCAAGCTATAGAGGAAGCCTAGGGAGGCTCAAGATAAACAACTGCAGAAGTAGTTACCACCCTGGGTTTGGAGGGCAAGAGGGAAAAGAGATTTAAAACCCTAAATTTCTATTAACAATTTTTATAATTTTTCAGATTTATTTTACAACTATTCACCCAAAAAAAGACCTGGATATCTTTTAATTTTACATATCGATGCTTATTACTAAAGCAGAATTTTGTGGCATTTTTAAACAAGAAGTTTAAAAACTATTGTTAATTCAACAAGTTACATCCTTATGCAATGTTTAGTAATGCTATATTTAAAGTAAAACAAACATGCCCCAAAAAACAGAGACTTCAAATTGTTTAATATAATAGATTTAGAAGACATAGATATTCTGGGTGTTTTACTACAGTAACAAAGAACTTCTCCTTTAACTAAACGTGACTTTTTTTCCTTTTTTTAAAACTCAACTATAATAGAGGAAACATATTTAGGATTATCTACAAAAATTACATAGGCTGTTTTTAAAGTAGATAAGAAATTTTTAAATGCTAACTACTCCTTCTTTTAACTGACTTTTTTAATGCCCACAAAGTCAAAAGTAATTTTTTTCTGATTTCCAAATTAATTAAGAATCATTATACATCCAAAGGTGGGGGGAATCTTACATGTTTTCAAAAGCACCGTTGTTGCCATAAACAGAATTAAGCTACTTGGTTAAGTAGTATGATTTTCTCTAAAACTACATTAACAGCAAGCCCATCTCACAAGGTGAAGGGCCTTGTCTCGCTTGTCTGGGATGCCCAGGGTAAAGGGAGCAATACTGCTAACACAGGCAAGCATACTGAAGCAGGATGAGGATCTCACAGGGTTCCGAACACCAGCCATCACCTCCAGCTCTGCTCAGAGGGCTGCTGTGAGAGACAGACCGTTAAAGAGGTTGCAGAACAAGAAGCCAAACCATACGTCTAAGCTTACTGAGAAAACATTCGGTTGATGGCACTGGATGGGCTCCCCTGAGGACACGGAAGGATGTTGTTTGGGGATTAAACTCTGTTTACCGATCCTCTGAATTCTGATGCTCCCCTGAATACTGAAGCTGTAGAACAAAACATCACTTGTGGGACAAGGAGGACTTGGGCAATAAAGTTGAAGACTACATGAAGAATTACGACAGATGACAGGAGGCCCACAGACTGTGCTGTAAGTTTGTCTCCAACTTAAATCAAAAGGAAGCCCTCCTCCCCAGCCCTCAAGCTTTCTCTTTGTTCCCCTGGGTCATCAAAGTCTGTGACCATGTTATCCTGAGGAAGAACCTCTTCACAACTGCTCATTGTAGATGGAGTGTTCCACATATATAGAGTAAAAAAAAAAGATGTCTGAAGTTCCAAAGAGTTGCCTCCTTAACCTTAACATATTTCCTTTTCTGAAACTGCACTAAATACACTGCTGCTGAGATTCCTGAGAAGTCGTAATGAACTCAGAATTGAGGCTAGAGCTTGCTTCTCACCCTTTTCCCAAACAAAATTAGTTCCCTGCACAAATGACACTAATGACCTGCTTAGCACAGCTCGTAGATCGGCGGTAAGAAATCTACTACAAATTGTGATCCGATGTAAATTCTCAGCCCTTTCCTAGATGTCTTGAAGCTTCCAAGAATGCACAGTCATTCACTATAAATCTATACTGAAAAGGGTACTTTATTTAATGTAAGTATATCTGGAACAGATTTGTAATTTGTACATTTAATGCTTCAATCATTTTTCTCTATTCTCAGTTAGTTTGCATTTTCGTTGTATAGGGCCAACAGAAGGATGTTAAGTCAAGCAACTATTGAAGAGAAAAACAAAAAGAAATATGAAAGAAGGGAAAAAAGTGTATTTCACTAAGCAAATATGTCCTTTATAGCCACTTTTTCTTGCTGAATCCTGAAGCCAGAGTGTTTCAGAGAAAAGGAAAGCCTTCTTTTTGCTTTGAAACTTTGTGTTCATTACAGTATGGTGTAATAGAAAGAGCAGGAATCTAGAAGCAGAAATGTTGCATCTCACAAAGTCTGTGGTTTTGGCAACCAACTGTGACAAAGCAAGACGCTGAGACCTTATGCAAGAGAGACTGTAAAGTCCAAGATCAAGGTGCAGGCAGTTATGGTTTCTGGTGAGAACTAGGTATGTGGTTCATAGACCCCCATCTTCTCACTGTACTGTGGCATGGGGGAAGGGCCAGGGGAGATCTCTTCGGTGTCTCTTCCTCCATGAAAAGATGGGGGGTCCCTCTCAGTTTCTCCCAGTGGTTACATGACATTTCATGATAACTCTAGCATAGTGTCAAAGCCAGGAATCTGACATTCATACAACATGTGTTTCTACTTCTACGTCATTTTATTACATGTGTAATTTATATAAATTACCACATTTTGCTATGTTTTTAAAATGTTAGAAAACATGGATTTCTATTACTTGAATAACTTTAAAAAGATAATGAAAATCACTGTAATCTCAAAATTCATTCATTTAACATTAATGGCTACACAGCTTCAACTGTGTATGGCCAAAGAAAGTACTTCCAAGGAGATCATTTAATATAACTGATCACGCCTTCTTATAAATACTTTATTATATAGCCGTAGTTTGTTTTCTGCCTACTCACTGCCATTCTTTCTTAAATTTCCTTTATTAGAATGCCTTTGCCTTTCCAAATCCACTCTCTTCGCTGGTGATCTCATCCAGTCTCATGACTACTCAACATCTCCACTTGGCTCTCTAATAATATCACAAACTTAACATATCCAAGACTTCCCTGGTGGCTCAGACGGTAAAGCGTCTGTCTACGATGCGGGAGACCGGGGTTCAATCCCTGGGTTGGGAAGATCCCTTGGAGAAGGAAATGGCAAGCCACTCCAGTACTACTGCCTGGAAAATCCCATGGAGGGAGGATCCTGGTAGGCTACAGTCCATGGGGTCGCAAAGAGTCAGACACGACTGAGCGACTTCACGTTCACATTCATTTAACATATCCAAAACTAATCTCCTGAATTTCCTTTCCCTTTCCTCAAATGTATTTAAGAGACAATTCTCTCTCTGCAATTCTTCAGTCCAAAACCTTAGTATCCTTCTTGACTCCTGTTTTATACCCCACATCCAACCCCTCAGGAATTCCTGACAATTCTACTCTCAAAATATAACCAGACTCCAATCACTTCTCCACATCTATCAATACTACCATGGTGGGCCACTGCCTCTATTCATCCCCCTTCTATGTATGGCACCTATAGTCTATTTTCAACACATCTTGACTGATCCTTTTAAAAGCCTGGAAAAAAGAGGGGGGGAAATGCAGATAAATCTTGTCATCACTCTGCTCAAAGCCCAGTGGGTGCTACCCAAATGTTTAAGTGACATTAGGGGTCCTAAAGGAATGCCCCAGCCCTTCTCTCTGTAACTTGCCTACAACTCCTCTTCCTCAGATTGCTCTGGATGCACTGGCTGGGCCTCCATGCTTTCCACCAGCATGCCAGGCTTACTCTCACCTTACTGTCTTTGCCCAAGCTGTTTATTTTGCCTAAAATGTTCTGCCAGATAGCCCAATGACTAACCAACTCCCAAATTTCCTTTGCTCAAGAATCACCTTTTCAAAAAACACAATCACCTTTTCAATAAAGCCTATCCCAACCATCCTATTTATACTCTAAAACAGCTCCAGACACCAGCATACCCATCACCCCTTACCTCAATCTACTTTTCTCTTTTCCCGGAGCACTTACAGCCATCTACGACAGGATGATTCAAAATTAACAGAACACTTTGAAAACTGTACTCAATAACTGATTATATATATATATATATATATGAACAGGTGTCAAAACAAATTCTTCAAGGAATAGTTTATTTTCCAATACTTACAAATCTCCAACATATGCCCCCATCACATCACATACATCAATCCTGTAATCTAATTCATCCCAGACCCTCAACAGCTTATCACTACTGGTGGCTACAAAAGCAGCCAAAATAAGTTCTTTTATTTCCTCAAGGTATTTTGAGGAATTTCCTCAAGGTATTTTCCCCAAGGTTCTTGATATAAACACATAAGTCATATAGTTTAATACCTAATATCTTGGTGCAACTCTTTTTAATCACCTTGTAAACTAGGCAATTTAACTATGTGTACTATTGATATTTATTATTTATTTCTCTCCACTGAACTAAAGTTCAATAAGAGCAGAAATCTTTGTTTTGCTCACTGTCCCCCAAGTACCTCGTACAGTGCCAGTACATTGCAGGTGGCAAATAGATTTCTGAATGAACAAGCAAATGCTTTAAGGACTTGCTTTGAGACAACTTTACTACACAAATGAGCAAGAAGTCTTCATTTTTAAAAGCTCAGTAATATGGTGGATATGGTATAGTGGCACACATTATATACACTAACTTCTCTCTAGCATGCCTTCCTGTACTACAGGAATGTAGTACAGAAAAGCTTTAAAAAAAAAAAAAAAAAGGGCGTTTCCACTGCAGTTAGGTTCCAGATGTTTTTATACCCGCCAAACTCAATTTCACTGTTTATGAAATTTGTTAGACTGAAAGTCACACAAACGCCACCTGACCCCGCAGTGAAGACATGCTTTGCTCTACAGCAGTGTATACAGAGATCCCAAAGCCTTGTCCAGGGTTTCTCAAAGTGGGGTCCACAAGTTGTTGCTAGAATTCTTTGAGAGTTCAAAATGAAACACAAGGGGTTCTTTTTTCCTTCTCTTTTACTTTTGTGCACCAAGGAGTGACAGCTAATTAATGATTTTATTTCATATCATCTGTGTGTGCTAGTTCACAGAAGGACCATGTATATTGGTTAGAGTTGGCTGTGATAACTGGAGATTGCATGGCACACGGAGAAGGTAATGGGCTAATGAGCATCAGCCCCTTCCTAAAATTGCCTCTCCTAAACTGCCTCACAGGAGCAAAAGTTCTACAACTGTAATGAAAAACTGGAGGGAAATTTTAATATTGATGAAAAAAATTGTATACCCAGATGCACCCATTCCTAACACTTTGCTATTGGGATGAATATTCCAAACTGTGAACTGAATAAATTATAAGGGACTTACATTGTGAAATGTTTGGACTTTTCATGACTTTCTCATTTAGTTGTTTAGTATGTCCTTATGTTTTAGACATTAACATTTGTAATTTACAGATATGCCTGATAATCCAATGTGGCAAGTTTCGAGGCTGGGGTATGAAAGGAGGGTCAGTGGACAATTCTGGTAAGATTAGCACTGAAGGATTGTATCCTCCAAGTCATTTCACTAAATTAGTGCAACAAGAGACACACATAAAAAAACACATCCTTGTACTGAAAACTACTTATCAATAGATTTATACAATGGAATATAGTATTCCATTCTGTGTGGGAAATGTCTCAAGTGCAGTAATGGCTCTGCTGCTGCTGCTAAGTCGCTTCAGTCGTGTCCGACTCTGTGTGACCCCATAGACGGCAGCCCTCCAGGCTCCCCCATCTCTGGGGTTCTCCAGGCAAGAATGCTGGAGTGGGTTGCCATTTCCTTCTCCAATGCATGAAAGTGAAAAATTAAAGTGAAGTCGCTCAGTCGTGTCTGACTGGTAGCGACCCAATGGACTGCAGCCCACCAGGCTCCTCTGTCCATGGATTTTCCAGGCAAGAGTACTGGAGTGGGCTGCCAATGGCTCTAGCAATATTCAAAACATACAGCTGCAAATTATAGTAGTTTGACACGTTAAAGGTACTAATGCGATCTCCAAACAAACACAATAAAGCTTTGGGTTAAAAAAAAAAAAAATTTACATACAATGAAAAGGCTAAGGTAGCAAGTGATACAGCAGCAGAGCTTCACTGATTAAATAGCAAAAGGAAAGTCTCCCCAGTTGCTGAGAACCTAGTATGTCCAGAATGTAAAGTTATGCCAAATGAAATACTTTACATGAGATGTAGTAAGAGAAAATTTTAAAGTTCTACAGTATAATAACAGTAAGTCAATGTATTGACATGTCATGTGATATTAAAGACCCACATGATAAATAGAAACGTTTTCCTGTCCAGACTGAATGATGAAATCCAGAAAACATTTTTCTGTGGGACTTCCCTGGTAGTCCAGTGGTTAAAACTGTCTTACAACACAGGAGACTCAAGTTCAATCCGTGGTTGGGGAACTAAGATCACATATGCCACGGGGCAACTAAGCCTATGTGCTCTGGAGCCCACCTGCACAGTTAGAGAGAAGGCTATGAGGCACAACAGAGAGCCCACATGGCACAAAGACCCGATGCAGCCTAATTTAAAATTTTTTTTTTTTTTTTGGCCACAGAATGCTGCCCAAAGCCAGAAAAAGACAGGATAGCTGATGTTTTCTCTTCCCGTCTAGAAACAAAAGGTCCATCTTGGAAAAACTTTGTTGGCATCTGTGCTGAAAATGTTCCAATAGCTGGCTCCATGTGAGGATGTGCTATTCTTGTTTAACAACCCCAGTCTCTCCAAAAACATCCTGACTTTTTAACACAGTGTTTTCTTCACAGAGAAGAGTTAGTAAATCAAAAGCTGTGGGGGATGAAATGAAAACGTTCTCTCAAGACATCCAGGGGCTTGGCGGATGAAGAGTTCTCGAGCGTGTGTCAGAGCTGAGTGGTGAATTGCAGGGGTACTTTCACAAACACAGTAGGCCAGATTCCACTGAGCACTCAGGAAGAAGAATGGCTACTGCAACTAGCCAACTTAGCAAACATTTGTTACCACATGAAACAAATCAACCACTACTTTCAGCACGACCTAGAGAAAGCATTTTGACTTCAAGTAATAAGATTCTTGGGCTTCCCTGGTGGCTCAGTCAGTAAAGAATCCACCCGCAATGGAGGAGACCTGGGTTCGATCCCTGGGTTGTTAAGATCCCCTGAAGGAGGGTATGGCAGCCTACTCCTGTATTCTTGCCTGGAGAGTTCCCATGGACAAAGGAGCCTAGCAGGCTACAGTCCATGGAGTCACACTGGGTCGGACACAACTGAGCAACAAAGCACACAATTTAAGATTCTTGGGGGAAAAATTCGAATGACAAAAGGATATCAAAAGATGCTCTTATTGCTGCTTTGGACTTGAGAGTGAAAAGGGGTATCAACAAATTTCAAATCTTGCCAACCTAGAGGAATAAAATTAGAAAATAAAACTGAACAGTATTTTCTCTTTCTTTTCAAATAAACATAAGACAAAATGAGAGGCCCTTTCTCTGAATCATCTGCTTATCCTGAGAACTTGACTGAGGAGGAAGCATTTTTGTGCACTGCAGTGTGACTATAAACACAAGATGAGACTTACCTGCCCTGTCCCTGCTGCCGCTGCTAAGTCACTTCAGTCGTGTCCGACTCTGTGTGACCCTATGGACGGCAGCCTACCAGGTTCCCCCATCCTTGGGATTCTCCAGGCAAGAACACTGGAGAGGGTTGCCATTTCCTTCTCCAATGCATGAAAGTGAAAAATGAAAGTGAAGTCACTCAGTTGTATCCGACTCTTAGTGACCCCACGGACTGCAGCCTACCAGGCTCTTCCATCCATAGGATTTTCCAGGCAAGAGTACTGGAGTGGGGTGCCATTGCCTTCTCCGTGCTCTGTCCCTAAAAAGTGCTAAATTTCTATCAAAGAGTAGTGTCTTGCAAATCATAGAAGGGTAATGAACATTTTGCTGCTGGTTTTCAATTTCTTATGTATATGTGGAACATTCTACTTAACAAGCATCAAGAGCAAGGAGGAAATCATCTCATGTTGGTTGAAAATGAAATGTGAATAGTTATTTCAAGTTGAACAAAAGAAAACAAAAATAAGTTTCATATGAAAGAAATAAATCACTATTTTTAGTTTTTAAAACTAGTAACTTTATTGTATAAAACTTTTTCATAAAATATTAAGTAATCAATATACACATATATATATATATATATATATATAATCATTTGTAACTCCTGGACCTGATATAAATTGTTAACAGGCTACATTTTTAATACTACTTTGGTTTATGGTTTTTACTAGCTTTGCTATTTGCACTGCCAATTTTCATGCTTGTAATGAAAACTAGTTAAAATCAATTTACACCGGTACTGGCAAAAAGACAAAGAGATCAATGGAACAAAACTGAAAGTCTAGAAATAAACATATACATCTATGGGTGACTGATTATTTATTGACAAGGGTGCCAAGTCCACCATGATGGGGAAAAAAAAAAAAAGCAGTCTCTTCTATTGCTGAGACAAATGTATTTTCACAGGCAAAAGTATGAAGTGGAATTCCTATTCACACCAGAAACAAAAATGAATCAACATTCATCACAATGAATCAACAATATGAATATAAGCAGCTAAAACTCTTAGAAGAAAACATAGGAGTAAATCTGTATGACACACAATTTGGTAACAGATTCTCAGTCACAGCAACAGAAGCACAAGAAACAAAAAAAAAAGAAAGATTGAACTTCAAATTTTAAAACTTCTGGGCCTCAAATGACATTATAGAGAAAGTGAAAAGATAACCAAGAATGACAGAAAATATCTGCAAATTACATATCTGATAAGGGCTTAATATCCAGAATATATACAGAACACCTACAACTCAACAACAAAAAAACAGTCCACTGAGCAACTGAACTGAACTGAAAGGACCTGAATGAACATTTTCCCAAAGAAGATATTTGTTGTTGTTGTTCAGTCACTCAGTCATGCCCGACTCTTTGCAAACCCCTGGACTGCAGTGCACCAGGATTCCCTGTCCTTCACCATTTCCCAGAGTTTACTGAAACTCATNAATAAATAAATAAATAAAAATAAATAAGAAAAAAAAATAAAGAAAACATACAGATGGTTGGTAAAGACATGAAAAGATGCTCAACGTCTCTCATTATTAGAGAAATGGAAATCAAAACTATAATGAGATATCACTTCACACCAGTCAGAATAGCCATCACCAAAAAGTCGACAATCAAGAAATGCTGGAGAGGGTGTGGAGAAAAGGAAACCGCTTGCACTTTCGGTGGGGATGCAAACTGATACAATCACTGTGGTGAACAGTATGAAGATTCCTTTAAAAACTTGAAATTTAACTACCATGTGACCCAGCAATCACACTACTGGGTATACACCCTGAGGAAACCAGAAATGAAAAACACACATGTACATTTACAATAACTAGGACATGGAAACAATGTAGAAGTCCATCAGCAGATAAATGGGTAAGGAAGGTATGGTACATATACACAATGGAATATTTTCCAGACATAAAAAGGAATACCAAAAAAGTTTTTAATGATCCAGATAACCACAATGGTGTGATCACTCACTTAAAACCAGACATCTTGGAGTGAGAAATCAAGTGGCCCTTAGAAAGCATCACAACGAACAAAGCTAGTGGAGATGACAGAATTCCAATTGAGCTATTTCTAATTCTAAAGATGATGCTGTTAATGTGCTGCCCTCAATATGCCAACAAACTTGGAAAACACAGCAATGGCCACAAGACCAGAAAACGTCAGTTTTCATTCCAATCCCAAACAAAGGTAATTGCCAAAAAATGTTCAAACTACCACACAACTGCACTCATCTCACACAGTAGCAAAGTAATATTCAAAATTCTCCAAGCTAGTCTTCAACAGTACAACATCTGTTGGATCATTGAAAAAGCAAGAGAATTCCAGAAAATAACTACTTCTGCTTCATTGACTACACTAAATCTTTTGACTGTGTGCATCACAACAAACTGTGGATATTTCTTAAAGAGGTGGGAATAACAAATCACCCTACCTGCTTCCTGAGAAACCTGTATGTAGGTCATGAAACAACAGTTAGAACCGGACATGGAACTATAGACTGGTTCCAAGTTGGAAAAGGAGTAAGTCAAGGCTGTATATTGTCACCTTGCTTATTTCACTTATATGCAAAGTACATCATATAAGCTTGTGCTGGATGAAGCACAAGCTGGAATTAAGATTGCCAGGAGAAATATCAATAACCTCAAATATGCCCATGACACCACCCTTACAGCAGAAAGCTAAGGGGAACTAAAGAGCCTCTTGATGAAAATGAAAGAGGAGAGTGAAACAGTTAGCTTAAAACTCAACATTCAAAAATGAATATCATGGCATTTGATCCCGTCACTTCATGGCAAATGGAGGGGGAAACAATGTAAACAGTGACAAACTTTATTTTCTTGGGCTCCAAAATTGTGACCACTGCAACCAGGAAATTAAAAGACACTTGCTCCTTGGAACAAAAGCTATGGTCAACCTAGAAAGCATATTAAAAAGCAGAGATATTACTTTGCCAACAAAGGGCTGTCTAATCAAAGCTATATTCCAGTAGTCATGTAAGGATGTGAGAGTTAGACCATAAAGAAGGCTGAGCACTGAAGAATCTATGCTTTTGAACTGTGGTGTTGGAGAAGAATCTTGAGAGTCTCTTGGACTGCAAGATCAANCCAACAAAGGGCTGTCTAATCAAAGCTATATTCCAGTAGTCATGTAAGGATGTGAGAGTTAGACCATAAAGAAGGCTGAGCACTGAAGAATCTATGCTTTTGAACTGTGGTGTTGGAGAAGAATCTTGAGAGTCTCTTGGACTGCAAGATCAAACCAATCAATTCTAAAGGAAATCAGTCCTGAATATTCATTGGAAGGACTGATGCTGAAGCTTCAATACTTTGGTCACCTGATAAGAAGAGCAGACTCATTAGAAAAGACCCTGATGCTAGGAAATATTAAAGGCAGTGGGGGATGAAAGAGGACGAGATGGTTGAAAGGCGTCACTGACTCAATGGACTTGAGTTTGAGCAAGCTCTGGGAGATGGTGAAATATAGGGAAGCATGGCATGCTGCAGTCCACAGGGTTGCAAATGGCCAGACATGACTGAGTGACTGAACAACAACAACAACAAAATAAAAAGGAATGTATTTGAATCAGTTCTAGTGAGTGGATTAACCTATATCCTACTATACAGACTGACATAAATCAGAAATAGAAACAGAAATATTGTATATTAGTGCATATATGTGGAATCTAGAAAGACAGTACCCACGATTCTGCCTGCAGGACAGCAAATAAGACACAGACATGAAGAACAGACTTTTGGACACAGTTTGAGGAGAGGGTGGGATGATTTAAGGGAATAGCATTGAAATATATATGCTACCATATGTAAAACAGATAGCCAGTGGGAGTTTAACGTATGACACAAGGAACCCGAAGATGGTGCTCTGTGACAACCTGGAGGGATGGAGTCAGGAAAGAGTTGGAAAGGGGGTTCAGGAGGGAGCGGACACATGCATGCCTATGGTCAATTCATGTCAATGTATGGCAGAGGACATCACAATATTGTAAAGTAATTATACTCCAATTAATATAAATAAATGCTAAAATTTGAAAATAATGCTTAAATTTAAATGAAATTCACTTATATATAGAAATTTAGACAAAAAGATTTAAGGTATAATGTGTGACCTTATTTTTGTTATCAATTAATTTTCCTACCTTAAGCTTTAAAAATCAGAACAACGTTCATATTTATGGAACAGCATTCAATGTACCAACTAATGATCAAATGTCTCAAAATTGACTCTCATTTTTGTCTCTTTTTAAAGTGAGGCTTCCACACAAAACACCTTTATCCAGGGGAAGCTAAGTTACTGAATTGAGAAGTTTAAACTCTATTCCCATGAGCCATGTTTTATGGACTAAATGTTTGTATTTCATTCCTATTGATATTGTGACAAATTACTGTATCATTGCCTTAAATATTTAAGTTCTATATTTCAGAAGCTGTAAAAAAGAATGTATATAAAATCCACTATTCTTGATTCACTTATATAAATAATCAGGCCAAGTTTAATGAAAATAGCTCTTGTATACTAAGTGGCTTATATCTGAGTTTCTATTGTACCAGAAGTGTTGACCATGTACAGAAGGAGGTATTTGCTAATCCACAGCACTCTCCAGCACCAGGAACAGAAGCATACAGACAAGACCAGTAATGGGATTTCAATGCCAACATTCAAAACATACAAGGTTAGCTCTTATAAATCACATTTTTACTGAAGACTTTTTTTTTTTTAAGTAACAGCTTCGTTGGTGGATTATACCAAACAAAGTTGTTCTCAAAGTCTTCCAAACAATATACACAGAGGGAACAATTCCAAACTCATTTTATGAGGTCAGAATTACCCTGATGACAAAATCAGACAGGAACTTCACAAGAAAAGAGAATTACAGGACAACATCCCTGATGAATATTGATGAAAAAATTCTTAACAAAATATTACCAAATCAAATTTAAAAGAATGTATTAAAAGAAGCATACACCATGATCAAGCAGGATTGATTCCAAGCATGCATGGATGATTCAACATCTGCAAATCTGTGAATGTGGTACACCACACTGACAAAATAAAGAGTAAAAAATGAATGATCATCTCAATAGATAAAGTGAAAGTGAGTGAAGTCACTCAGTCGTGTCTGGCTCTTTGCGACCCTATAGATTGCAGCTTACCAGGCTCCTCCATCTATGGGATTTTCTAGGCAAGAGTACTGGAGTGGGTTGCCATTTCCTTCTGCATTTAATAACACTCAGTATCCATTTATGCTGAAACATCTGAAGAAAGTGTCAAGGGAACATAGCTCAATATAATAAAGACAAAATATGACAAGCCTAGAACTAACATTATATGTAACAGTGAATAGCTAAAAGCATTTCTTAACCAGGACCAAATTGAGGATTTCCATTCTTGCCAATTTTATTCAACATAATATTGAAAGTCTTAACCTGAGCTATTAGGCAATAAATAAATAAAAGGATTCCAAATTGAAATGAAACAAATAAAATTATCAATATTTGCAGATAACATGATGTTATATGTAGGAACCCCTAAAGACTTCACCCAAAAATCTGTTAGAACTAGTAAATGAATTCAGTGAAGTTGCAGTATAGAAAATAAATATACAGAAATTTGTTGCATTTTTATACACTAATGAATTATCAGAAAGAAAAATTATTGTAAAGTAATTAACCTCCAATGAAAATAAATAAATTTATATTTAAAAAAGAAAAGATACAAAAAAATCAATTTTGTTTGCAACTGCGTTAATATACCTAAGAAAAAATTTGAGTAAGGAAGTAAACGATCTGTACATTGAAGCCGTGAAAGGAACAGACTGTTCATATAACATACAGAAACCTGGATGACTCTCAAAATCTTTACAATGAGTTAAAGAAGACAGATCAAAGAATGTATATCATATGATTCCATCTATGAAATTATAGAAAAGATAAATATAATCTGTAGTGATTGAAAACAGATCAGTTATTGACTGAGGCCAGGCATGGGGAAATCCTCTGGGATGGGGGTGATGGAATGTCTCCCTACATTGATTATGGTGGTGACTCCATTTGTCAAAACTCATTGAACTATTTACTGAAAATGAGTTTACTTACTGCATGTATTTTACTGATAAGATGGTTTTACAGATTTCTTTGTTCAAATATGTTTCAGAAATAATACATCTTGTATCCTCCTCTCACAAAATCATGATTAATCAATTAAAGACTCTTAATTTGTAAAAAAAAAAATTGAATTATTACAAGTCCTGAGAAATCATATGGCACACAACATTGATTAATTGTTGATTTCCACATTTCTTTAATCTGTATACTTCCAAATCCTCTCATTTGAAAAATTGAATCCTATTAATATTATTGGCTTATTAATCTATTAACTGTGTGATAGTGGATAAGTCATTTAAATTATCTGTACTTCTATTTCCTCACCTGAAGGATGGAATATCTAGTCTCTAGTTCATAGATATAGTGAGGATGAAATAAGTTAGATATTTGAATGCACTTAAAACAGTGCCTGGAGGGAGATTCAAAAGGGAAGGGATATATGTAGGTGCCGAATATGCTACTGGAGATCAGTGGAGAAATAACTCCAAAGAATGAAGGGATGGAGCCAAAGCAAAAACAATACCCAGTTGTGCATATGACTGGTGGTAGAAGCGAGATCCAATGCTGTAAAGAGCAATATTGCATAGGAACCTGGAATGTCAGGTCTATGAATCCAGGCAAATTGGAAGTGAGTGGTCAAACAAGAGATGGCAAGGGTGAACATCGACATTCTAGGAATTAGCGAACTAAAATGGACTGGAATGGGTGAATTTAACTCAGATGACCATTATATCTACTACTGTGGGCAGGAATTCCTCAGAAGAAATAGAGTAACCATCATGGTCAACAAAAGCATATGAAATGCAGTACTTGGATGCAATCTCAAAAACGACAGAATGATATCTGTTGGTCTCCAAGGCAAACCACTCAATATCACAGTTATCCAAATCTATGCCCCAACCAGTAACGCTGAAGAAGCTGAAGTTGAACAGTCATATGAAGACCTACAAGACCTTTTAGAACTAACACCCAAAAAAGATGTCCTTTTCATTATAGGGGACTGGAATGCAAAAGTAGGAAGTCAAGAAACACCTGGAGTCTCAGGCAAATTTGGCCTTGGAATGCGGAATGAAGCAGGGCAAAGTCTAAGAGAATTGTGCCAAGAAAATGCACTGGTCATAGCAAACACCCTCTTCCAACAACATAAGAGAAGACTCTACACATGAACATCACCAGATGGTCCACACCAAAATCACACTGATTATATTCTTTGCAGCCAAAGATGGAGAAGCTCTACACAGTCCACAAAAACAAGACCAGGAGCTGACTGTGGCTCAGATCATAAACTCCTTATTACCAAGTTCAGACTCAAACTGAAGAAAGTAGGGAAAACTGCTAGACCATTTAGGTATGACCGAAATCAAATCCCTTATGATTATACAGTGGAAGTGAGAAATAGATTCAAGGGCCTAGATCTGATAGATAGAGTGCCTGATGAACTGTGGAATGAGGTTGGTGACACTGTACAGGAGACAGGGATCAAGATCATCCCCATAGAAAAGAATGCAAAAAAGCAAAATGGCTGTCTGGGGAGGTCCTACNTTCCATATTAACTTCAAGTACACTTTCTGCAAGTGCTTGTTCAGTGCTGGGCTGAGGTCTTTGGTGCCAGTATTTGCTTTCGGGACGTTTCCTTGCAAATGTACATGGAAAATCACTGGGTTGACGGGGGAAGTGCTGGTGTCGTGCAGATGTGCCCAAGGACCAGCGTCTGCAGGCGATCAAGGCCGCCATCATGCTCCTGCCCGACGAGAACCGGGAGGTCCTGCAGACGCTCCTTTACTTCCTGAGCGATGTCACTGCAGCCGTCAAGGAGAACCAGATGACCCCCACCAACCTGGCCGTGTGCTTGGCGCCTTCTCTCTTCCACCTCAACACTCTGAAGAGAGAGAACTCCTCCCCAAGGTAGGGTCCGTGCGCGGTGACGATGCGCACGCCTCCTTGTTCAGACAGCGGCAGCCTCCCTGTCCTGACAGGGCTGTTCGCCTGTTTTTTTGTTGTGTTAATACCTGAATCCAGCAAAAGGGAGTTTTTACTCCTTCTTTCGCAGCCCACGTTCCTCCCCTGGGCTTCTCCCATCCTTCCTACTCAGCCCTGGTGGGGTGGCCTCCTAGGCAGTCTAGTTTTAACCCACTTT
Source organism: Neotragus pygmaeus (assembly GCA_006410875.1). NCBI lineage: Eukaryota > Metazoa > Chordata > Mammalia > Artiodactyla > Bovidae > Neotragus > Neotragus pygmaeus. The sequence goes on from SJYV01043663.1 coordinate 2,417,410, forward strand.
TGAGAAACATTTGCATTCCTGCTTTGCCACGGAGAGGGTTTCCCCTGACCCTTCCTCAGTGCCCTCGGCAACATGGACTTTCCACCCACAAAGAATCATGAGGGTTTACTGACCTCAAAAACAGTCCTGGCTTCTGCATAAATAAAGCCAGTCTGGCTTGGCTTCTTCAGTAGAACCGAGCTGCTGGCCTGTGCCAGAGGGTGAAAGGAGCTGGAGTGGAATAAGTAAGGATGGTGTTCAGCCTCGAAGTTGAGAACCCGGCCGAGCCAATGTTGCAGTTTCTCCTTAGATGTACAGAAGGTGAAGTGACTGTGGAAGTCGAGGAATCTGGAAAACAACTAAGGCTGATGTTTGCTCAGCACCGTATTCTGTCCCCAGCAAGGGTCTACACCGTAGGCTTTCATTATCAACTTTAATCCTCCTAACAATTGAAGGAGGTGAAGCTGTTGTTAGTCTGTTTTTTACATGAGGTGGGACTTCGGGGCAGGTCCATTAAGTAACTAACTTCCTTCTGTCTGATGGGAAAAAATGGCAGAGGAACTTCTTACACAAATATTTTATATAAAGTAGGAAAGGCATTATTAATTCCCTTCTACCAAATTCATCCTGCTGATCCTTTTCCTCAACTCTAAAGGAACTTGACATAGTTCTCAGCTGTTGGGATGGGGCCTAGTTATGTTAGATGAAGTTAGCTTTGCTTCCAAAAGACATACAATGCTTAATTAACTAGTTCTAACCATTGACCTGAGCATTCCTGCTTTAATGGGATAGAGAACTAAAGGGGAGCAGTAGAAAGAGATCAGATAAGATTAAGACAAAACCTCTAGGAAACAATAGACTTTTCTCTCACCAACAGGAGGGGCCTCCTATTTAATTTTAAACTGGAAAGAATGATCCTGTTTACCCCAGTGACCAGTGCTTCCCACCCACCTACCAGTCGGAGCTGCCTTTCCTTCTCCCCGCTCCACATGTATAGACCTTAGAAGCTTCTCTGTTTCAATAGGAACCTATTTAACATGGTGGTTTTATTTTTATGGGCTGCATGGTATGGGGGAATCTTAGTTACCTTGACCAGGAATCGAACCCATGCCCCCTGCTTTGGGAGCTTAGATATGTAATCACTGGACCACAAGGGAACCCCCTAACATGATGGTTGTAAATAGCCTGGATTTCATCAGAGACAGTCTCTTTCATGTTTTTTGTATGTTGTTCATACAACTGAGAAATTTTAGTGACCAAAGTAAAACTCTCTTCAACTACTTAATGTCAAATAAGCTCCAGTGAAATAGCCTTTTTCTCTCTTTTAGGTTTCCTAGAATAACACATTGATTAAAAATATATAAACATTTGAATCTTGCCTCTCCCTCATTTTCTCTCTCTAGGGTAATGCAAAGAAAACAGAGTTTGGGCAAACCAGATCAGAAAGATCTGAATGAGAATCTCGCTGCCACTCAAGGGCTAGCCCATATGATTGCTGAGTGCAAGAAGCTGTTCCAGGTAGAGAGATGGAAAGTTTTGTTATTTGTTGCTGCTGCTGCTGCTAAGTCACTTTAGTCGTGTCTGACTCTGTGCGACCCCATAGACAGTAGCCTACCAGGCTCCCCTGTACCTGAGATTCTCCAGGCAAGAACACTGGAGTGGGTTGCTATTTCCTTCTCCAGTGCATGAAAGTGAAAAGNGTTTATTATGATCCACACAGTCAAAGGCTTTGGCATAGTTAATAAAGCAGAAATAGTTGTTTTTCTGGAACACTCTTGCTTTTTCCATGATCCAGCGGATGTTGGCAATTTGATCTCTGGTTCCTCTGACTTTTCTAACACCAGCTTGAACACCTGGAAGTTCACGGTTCATGTACTGCTGAAGCCTGGCTTGGAGAATTTTAAGCATCACTTTACTAGCATGTGAGATGAGTGCAATTGTGCAGTAGTTTGAGCATTCTTTAGCATTGCCTTTCTTTGGGATTGAAATGCAAACGAATAACTAAAAGGGAGGCTCTACTAATATGAATGGTAACTAAAAGGATGGCTCTACTAATATGAAACAAAATAGACTTTAAATCAAAAAAGGTTACAAGAGACAAAGAACACTATATATTAAGAAAAGGAACAAAAGAGCAAAAAAGATATAACAATTATAAACACTTTTGCACCTAATAACAGACCACCAAAGCAAATGAAGCAAAAACTCACAGAATTATCTATAATAGTTGGCAGTTTCAATACCCTACTCTCAATAATGGATAGAACAACCAGACATAAGAAAACAGTACTTGATAAACACAATAAACATAGACAACTAGACATAGAAGACAAATATAGAACATTCTACCTAACAACAGATAAATTCCTCTCAAGTGCAAACAAGACATTCTCCAAAATACACCATATGTCAGGCTACAAATTAAGTCTCAATAGAATTTAAAAGACAGATAATTGTACAAACTATTTCTTCCAACTACAACAGAATGAGTTTAGACATCAGTAAGAGAAGAAAAACTAGAAAATTCACAAATTTGTGAAAATTAAACAATACAATCTTTTTTTAAATATTTACTCATTTATTTGGCTGTGTCAGGTCTTAGTTGCAGCAGGTGTGGTATGCAAGCTCAGCAGTTTTGGCACACAGGCATGTGAGATCTTAGTTCCTCTGCCAGGGATAGAACGCGAATCCCCTGCACTGGAAGGTGGATTCCCACCCATTAGACCACCAGGGAAGTCCCAAGAATACACCCTTAAACAACCAAAGGGTCAAAGTAGCAATCACCAGGGAAATTAGAAATATTTAAGAAACAAATTAAAACAAAAAACACAACATATCAAAATTTATTAGGTACAGCGAACGGAGTGCTAAGGGGGAAATTTATAAAATTATAAAAAATAAGAAAGACTTCAGGAACAACTTAAGTTTATAATTTAAGGAACTAGAAAAAGCAGAAATCCAAATCAGCAGACAAAAGAAAAGAATAAAGATGAGGGCATAGATAAATGAAATAGTGAATAGAGGAAAATCAACGAAAACAAAAGTTGATCTTCAAAAGATTAATGAAATTCACAAAACTTTAGCAAGATTAATTAAGAAAAAAGGAGCAAGTTACTAATCACAAAGTGGAAACATTACTGATCCTACAGAAATAAAAAGGATTTAATAAGAGTACTATGACCAATTGTGCACCAATAAAGTGGATAACCTAGGTAAAATCAACAAATTTCTAGAAACCAACTGAGTCACAAAGAAAGAGAAAATTTGAATAGGCACATAAATATTAAGGAGATTGAATTAGTAATCAAAAAGCTCCCAACAAAGAAAAGCCCCAGACCTGATGGCTTCACTAGTGAATTGTACCAAACATTTAAAGAACATCAGTGCTTCTCAAATCCTTCCCAAAAAGCTGAAGTGGAGGGTATACCCATTTTATAAAGCTAGTATCACCCTGATAACACAGTCACAAAAAGACATTACAACAAAACTACAGACCAATATTCCTATTGAAAACTGATTCAAAAATCCTCAACAAAACACCAGCAAACTGAATTAAGCAGCAAAAATGCAAATCAAAGTCATAATGACATATCATCTCACACCCATCAGGATAGCTACTATGTAAAAAGCAAAAAAAATCCACCCACAGAAAATAAGTGTTGATGAGAATGTAAACAAATATGAACCTCTGTATAATGTCAGTGTTGCTGTGAACGTAAAATGATGTAGCTGCTATGGAAACAGCATGGTCAGTCCTCAAAAAAATTTAAAATTTAAAATTACCGTATGAGCCAACAATTCCACTTCTGTGTATGTACCTAAAAGAACTAAAAGCAAAGTCTCAAAGAAATATTTGCACACCCAAATACACAGCAGCAGCATTCTTCACAATAGACAAAAGGTAGAAGCAACCCAAGGATCCACTGATGAACAAATAAACAAAATATGACATATACATACAGTAGAATGTTAGTCAGTGCTGAAGAGAAAGGAAATTCTGACAGATACCACAGCTGTAGCTGAATTTTGAAGACACAATGCTAAAAGAAATAAGCCAATCACAAAAGAGCAAATACAGTATGATTCCACTCATAAGGTACACAGAGTAGTCAAATTCATAGAGAGAAAAGGCAGAATGCTGGCTGCCAGGGGAAGGTGGGAGGGGAGGAAATGGGGCAGTTTATAACTTAATGGATCCAATTAAGTTTTGCATGATGAAAAGTTCTAGAAACGGATGGTGGTAATAGACGTACAACAATGTGAATGTACTTAATGCCATGGAACTGTATACTTAATATGGTAGAAATGCTAAACTTTATATGTATTTTACCATAGTTTTAAAAAATACATTTTTAAACCAAAATATGGACCAAACATATGAGTGAGTCAACAATGTTAAAAACTGGAAAAAATAAATTTCAAATAAAAACACAAAATTAAAACTGATGAGATGAAATTAACAAATGAAAGAGATATTCTCAAGGCAAACAAAAAAATCCCAGAAGTCTAGAGTTGTAGCAAGCTTCAAAGATCTTGCGAAATTCAGATCTTTTCACTCTGTAAATTAGAAGCGAAGCTCTTCAGGGAGGTTAGCTATCTTACATTCACCATCGATCACTTCTGCCTACATGCAACATGTTAATTAATAAATCCCGAGAGTTTTGGGCAAAATAGTATTCTTTTTAATGCATTAAACTCTATTATATGTAGACAGTGTTCCTATTATTTAAAGGAAATATATTCTACAGACAGTGTTCCTATTATTTAAAGGAAATATATTCTACCATAAATTTTTCATTGACATTATTATTATTATTCCCAATATAATCTATACCCTTATAATCATAACTGTAAATCATTCCCCCCATAGAGAAGATGAAAGGTTTAGGACTGTTCATCCTCAGCATGAATTAAATGAGAAATGAAAGGAGATTAAGAAGGAAGCTAAGTGGTCTTTTTTTTCCAGCTTATGAACTAGATGTCAAGTGAGCTTTCCATACTATGCCCTCACTATATTTGTCTAAGAAAAAAAAAAATTACATTTGAATATTTATGTGGAAATGTAGTACCAAATCTTTATTTTAGACAATGTAATTTCAGAACACTAATAATATAGCCCTCTTGTATCAGCGCTTGACTAAAATGCTAAGAAACCTTTCAACTTTCTGTGAATAACCTTTCAGTTCAGTTCAGTTGTGTCTGACTCTTTGTGACACCAAGAATCACAGCACACCAGGCGTCCTATCCATCACCAACTCCCGGAGTTCACCCAAACTCATGTGCATCAAGTTGGTGATGTCATCCAGCCATCTCATCTTCTGTCGTCCCGTTCTCCTCCTGCCCCCAATCCCTTCCAGCATCAGGGTCTTTTCCAATGAGTCAACTCTTCGCATGAGGTGGCCAAAGTACTGGAGTTTCAGCCTGAGCATCAGTGCTANATGTCATCCAGCCATCTCATCTTCTGTCGTCCCGTTCTCCTCCTGCCCCCAATCCCTTCCAGCATCAGGGTCTTTTCCAATGAGTCAACTCTTCGCATGAGGTGGCCAAAGTACTGGAGTTTCAGCCTGAGCATCAGTGCTACCAATGAACACCCAGGATTGATCTCTTTTAGGATAGACTGATTGGATCTCCTTGCAGTCCAAGGGACTCTCAACAGTCTTCTCCAACACCACAGTTCAAAAGCATCAATTCTTCGGCCCTCAGCTTTCTTTATAGTCCAACTCTCACATCCATACATGACTACTGGAAAAACCATAGCTTTGAGTAGTCGGACCTTTGTTGGCTAAGTAATGTCTCTGCTTTTGAATAGGCTATCTAGGTTGGTCACAACTTTCTTCCCAAGGAGTAAGCATCTTTTAATTTCATGGCTGCAGTCACCATCTGCAGTGATTTTGGAGCACGGAAAAATAAAGTCAGCCACTGTTTCCACTGTTTCCCCATCTATTTGCCATGAAGTGATGGGACTGGATGCCATGGTCTTAGTTTTCTGAATGTTGAGCTTTAAGCCAACTTTTTCACTCTCTTTCACTTTCATCAAGAAGCTCTTTAGTTCTTCTTCACTTTCTGCCATAGGGTGGTGTCATCTGCATATCTGAGACTGAGAGATTAAGCTAGCATTTTCCATTATACCATCTTTACTTAAAAGAATGTCTTAGGTATTTTGGCAGAGGTTTGCTCAGAAATGAAGGAAGTCTTCTTGTCACTTTAGGAAACAACTGGGAATCTTATTTTTGCCAACAGTAAAATTTAAACTTTCAAGCAAAAATCAGATTTCTGGAAACCTCATATCCATCATCATGTCACAAAAGGGACAGCTTCCCAATAACCTGTTTCTGATGGAATGGGTGATATTAACAAATGTGATATTTTAATAGCTTATAATGAAAAGTAACTTACTGAACCAATATTGACAAATGACCAAGGCTTGATGTTATACAGTCAGACATAGGCATATGATCCACTCTATGTTCAAACCAATGAATTTTAACATAACATTATTAAGAAGTCCAGTGATATAATTTCAAATTCCAGACTGCAAATGTCAGGGAGGAGGAAAACTTTTACTCTTCTAGGTTCTTCTGGTTGGTCTAAAAATTAAACTGGCAGAGACAGATTAACAAGAAAAAATCAAATTTAATTTCATATGTACGGGAATTCCATACATAAGATGGGCCAGACAACCTACATACATGAGAGATTCAAAGATAGAAAGGTAAAATGTGGTGTAAATGTCACTCTGAACTACAGGATGGGATAGGGGCCTGGGGCTTAGAAGAACAGGAGGATCATTCAGAACAGGACAATAAGCAGCAGAGCAGATGTTTCACAATGAAGCCACTAGGATAAAATTTATCTCTGGTAATAACTTTTTTTCTGAGAAAAATCCCCAATTTAAATTCTTCTAGGTGGTTAAAAAGGGGCAGTAGTTTCTCTTGAACCCACAGGGTCTCATCTGCTCAAAATAATCAATCATGCAAATGTGGCAAATTTCAAGAAGGTTCATTTCAAACTCCTACATAATTTACTAAAACTGTTATATGCTGAGTCTTGATGTAGTTAAGAACCAAATACACAGCTTTCCACGTGGCTCAGTGGTAAAAATTCCACCAGACAACGCAGGAGACACAGGAATCGCTGGTTCTGCCAGTTCAATCCCTGGGTCAGGAAGATCCCCTGCAAGAAGAAATGGCAACCCACTCTTGCCTAGGCAATCCCATGGACTGTGCAGCCTGGAAGGCTACAGTTTTGGGGATTGCAAAGAGCTGGACATAACCGAGTGACTGAGCATGCACTCACGTGCACAGACACACACACCAATAAAATATATCCATAATTCCTTGGAGGCTATCAAAATATCCCTCCATTTTTCAACCATTAACTGTGTGAGGCTGGATTTCTCTCTGTATATATACTTCAACCCAAACAACATACTGCAATAGACTGAATGTAAAAGCAAATATGAGAATCCTGCTATTTCTATTAAACCAGACATTAGAGATTTACAAAAATCTAAAATACCAGTCTTCTCACTCCTTCGTTCTTAAAAAACAGTCATCTTTTACTAAAAGAAAAAAAAGGTTTATATTAACATGTAATGGGTTTATACTGCTCATTTTAAGTGAATTAATAAAAAGTTGTAATCTGCTTTAATTTATAATATAATACAGACAGATATAACCCACGAAAGCTCTCTGTGTGCTCAATAATTTTTTAAGACTATAAAAGAGTCCTGAGACAAAACATTTGAAAACACCTGATTTAAAGAACAGCATCAGATCCCTGCAAAACAAAAAGAACAATAAGTACTTTTTTTTTTAGTTTTCCTAAAAGACATTACATGAAAACTAAAAAAGGACACAATGGCAAATCAAAATTATTTGATTCCTTCTATGTAACATCAATAAGAATTTTTAAAAAGAAAAGAATGCTTGATCAAAGTGATTTTGTATATCCTGGAAACATAATGCAATATCTTGATCAGATAAACACATGAATATATCCATTTGATAAATAATATTTTTGATAGCTGCATGACAGCCAAAGAAACGCGCAGTCACAAACTCAAAAACAGATGATTAAAATAGCAGCCGCCACCACCGTGAGGGAGACAATCCAAGGTTTTGTCAGAAGGGACAAACGGATACTTCAGCCACTCTCCAGCAGCATCTCAGGACACCCAGCTCAGGGTCTAGCTGTTCTATTTTAAACTAAATTATATGCTTCCAAGACAGGACGGTAACACTAAGCTCTCAGCCCCAAAAGAGCAAATGGGTCTTAGTGGGATTAACCTGGAGTAACAGGACTCAGTCAGCCCAAAGCCCCTTTTCACAACTGAGTGACTCCCTGTGCTGAGGAAACACAGAAACAATAATAATATTTATTGAGCATTTTCTATGTGCTAGGCACTGTGGGCTAAGCACTTAACATTCAAGATCATCTTAAGAGTATACACCATAATTATCCCCATTTTTGGAGTTGAGAAAACCGAAGCACAAAGAAGATAAATAACTTGCCCAAAGCAAAGCCAGGATTTAAATCCAGCCTGTCTGACTCAGGCCCAGCCCCTTAGCCACTACACTACAGTACACACAGGCAAGTAACCAACAATAATACATAAAGTTTAAAGTCAATGTCCACTGTAGACCATTTCTGTTGTTCATACTGCCTAAGAGAAGCTTTCAACTTGCAGAGAGCCCTCTGACAGATTCATCCATTACTCTGCGGGTGCTGTTCAACTTCCAAGTACCAGAGGACCTCAGGCAAGAGAAGTAGAATTTGGAAGGTAAAACTGTGGAGGACATTTTTCTTCAGTTCAAAATATAGAATATAAGTTAGATAATTTCACAAGTCTTGGATCTCTTTGCCTTCTGCAATTGAAGATAAAGCCATTATTATATAAGAATCTAACTAGACTATTCCAAAGATGATAATGCCTCAATTCAAATCAATTGATAGAGTTTTATAAAAACTGCTTTTACAAAAGTTCAAATTACACTATACATCTAAATGTTTTGCAATGTGGCTAGAGTGAGAATGCAGTTCCAAATATGTGTTGAAGCAACTCAAGGCAGAGTTTTGAGGTCATTAAAACTGAACCTAGAACTTCACTGCAGAAATTGAATCAAGCAAAGTAGAAAGGGAAGCAGAATAAGTCATGTTACAAATCAGCCTTAAGGATAAGGAATAAGGAGTGGATAAGCACTAACTATCTCACAGTAATTACAGAAGAAAATACCTAGAGATATTTCAGAGTTTTTGTTTAGTTTTAACATTTGGCACACGTTTTAAAATATGTACCATACAAAGTGCCTTAAATAAACTACTATTTCTTTGGCCTACTGAACTGAAAACATTCCACAATATAATTACAAAAATAACTTTCTGGTTTTCTCAGGGATCAAAAAAAAAAGATATTTTATAAAACAAATTCAGAGGATAACAAAGAAAGAGATAACTCGATTTACATAAAGATTCCAAGAAAGACATAAATGGTAAGTGAAAATGAGTGATCCAGCAGATTGTTAAAAGTCCTTTCTACCCACAAACTGTACGAACTACATCACAGACTGCTACAAATGCACATCATAAACACTGTTACAATTTTGAATACCTGAAAGTAAGAAGAAAAAAACAAACCCACGCAGAATGAACATTGCCACAGAAAATTTCTACTGAGTCTTAAAACATATTAAGTCATCAGCAGTGCTAGACCTGCAGGCACTTGAGGAAGCTATCTTAAAAAAGAGAAACAAGCTTTATGTTATCAACATTCACAACGATGTGTAAAACTCTATTCTAAGATGGATAAATGCCCAGGAAAGGAAACCAACCGACTCAAACCTGCACTGGTGCATTAAGAGACCTAAAGGCGCAGGAGGGTAACCACCTTGGAGCCCAGCAAGCCTTTGCGTGGGGTTGCAGGTGCCCCTGCACACTCGCATGAAAAACCCGCAACTCGGGAAGGAAGGCTGGAGGGAAACTCTGCACTGTCATCTAGGGCGATCTCCTTCATGTCCAAATCAAACCCACAAGGCGACAAGTTGTTAAGAAGAGAACACACTTCGGGTCAAGTCAAACACAGAAAGGAAGCAAGCTCTGCCATCGCCGTCTTCACACCACCACCCACCTTGAAGCCGGGTGCACTTGGGGGCTGAGAGCGGGGTAGGTGCGGAGGCGAGGCGCGCGCCAGGCCCCTGCCCACCGCCCCTCCGCACCGCTCAGCTCCGCGCTGCACCGCGGTCACCGCAGAGAGAAAGGAAGAGCAGGGCAGGGGGCCGCCTCTGCTCGGAGACCTCACCGGCTACCCTCTGCGAGGGCTGGAGAGGGGACGACCGAGTGACCATGGGTGGGGGCGGGGTGGGGCGTTTTCCAGAAATCGGCCAAAGCCCCCACCCATCAGGGATTCCCTTCAAGACCCGGTCCACCCCAGAAAGACACGGGTTACACAACCTGTCAGGTAAGGGGCCCAGAGGCAGCAGGGCGCAGACCGAGGAGGGCCGGGGGTCGCTCCTTCCTAGCTTCTCCCGCCCCCAAGACACCGCGGCCGGGGAGAGCGAAGTGGTGGCTGGCTGGCTGATTAGACGCGGCCGAGGGGCTGCCGGCCAGGAGGCGCGGACGGCGGCAGCGGCGGGGAGCTCACCGGCTCAGGATGGGGCGCTGGCAGGAACTATACAGAGCCGCAGCACCCGGCTCGGCGTCAGCAGCGGGAGCGGCTGCTCTCCTGACACACCGCGGATATCTCGTCGCCCGCCGCCTGGTGTTTTCATACAAACCCCGGTGGCAGGCGAGGAGGAGAAGGAGGAGGTGGNAGCGCGCGCAGGGGGAGGACTAAGGGAGCGCGCGCAGGGGGAGGGCGGGGAGCGCGCGCGGTTGTTTAGGGACGGGGTAGACCCGGGCGGGATTTTGGAGCGGGTGCTGTTGTGGACGCCGGCTCTTGTACCCTGCAGCTGCTGCCCTACCCAACCAAATGGGTCTCCGGGCGGCTGCCCACGTCCCGAAAGTCACCTTCCTGTACGCTCCCAATTAGAGCCTCCGGTTTTTCCAAAAATTAAGCTGGAGCGCACCCCCACCCTCTTAGAAGGCTTCTGCGGCGCCGGACCAACCGTTCTTAACTCTCAGACTTATGTGAGGTCACATTGGACCCTGAGGACCGCGGTAAAATTTAGCCTTTTCCTGACCTCAAAGAGAGCTCAAGATAAGACGATAATTAGGCAAACAACTATCACATCGGAGCTCCCAGAAACAATGAAATTTCACCTTGTGGCAGTGCCTCCATAAATCAGGTATCTAGCTCTGCAAGGAGTAAAATAGCGTGCTGATTTATTTTTTGCTTTTTTTGTAAACGTGCATACATAAGTCTCAAAAATGGTAATGGTAAATTAGCCGCTGAAGGCAGAGATGGAATGTTTTATCTGAGCCAAAATAATGTGTCAGACAGATTAAAATACCGATACACTCTCTTCTGTTTGGACTGTATGTAAATACACTATAATATATTCCTAATAAATACTGACATTTACTTTTTTTTCAAGAGCATGGATCATCTTTGCTGCTGTTTATCGTAGCTGGTAAGGAATGTAAAGTTGTTACAACCAGATAGGGAAATAAATTGAGAGCTCTAAGGTTTGGTTTTGTTTTCTTATCATCCTGTTTAAAAGAAAGTAAGCAGGTGTGAAGGCCATTCAAAAGGTAATCCAAAGTACATCCTGCAGTTTGCCCTTGGCAAGTGTCCTACTCAGATAAACAAGAGACTAACATTTTAACTAAATCCTGTGGTTTCCTTGACTGTGAGCACCAAAGGTAGGTTACAGTACTTTAAATAATATTAAAACAATTACCACACCAAACCACCCAGCCTGAAAAGCATTATCTGAAAACACCTAAATATTTAACATTTCACAAAAATTAAATATATGTGATGTACACAAAACTTTATTCAAAGAACATCTTCCTCAATGAATTAACCTGCAGTGTAAAATGGAATGGGCTTCTCCATTGACACTAGTGGTAAAGAACTCCTGCCAGTGCAGGAGACGTAAGAGACATGGGTTTGATCAATGAATGGGGAAGATCCCCTGTAGGAGGGCATGGCAACCCACTCCAGTATTCTCACCTGGAGCANGCGTGCTGCAATTCATGGGGTCACAAAGAGTCGGACACGACTGAGCAACTGAACTGAACTGAACTGAAGCATTATTGAAAAAGAATTTTGTTGACCCAGAGCTTCTGGCAATTTCATGTGTAATTCCACAGTGTATCTCCCAGAAGCATTCTCTGAATAGGGTAAAACTACTGCTCATACATAAATACAATGCAACCACATTATGCTGATTAAAATTGAGCCATAACTTCTTTAAGCTTTAAGGCAACTACTTTTTTAGTGCTGCTTTGTCTCTGCTTATTCACTATTAATTTATGACTTTGATTTTCCAACTTTCTATATGATGTTTACTTACACATTTACAGGAAGGAGTTTTATAGCAACATAAAATTAGATACAAGGATTACTTCATCTTTAACTCTTTTTTTGTTTGTTTTTAATATGTCTCATGGAGCACATTTTTATTTAGAAACAATAAACAAATTGCTAATAAAAAAGATAATCATTTCTTGGTGTGTTTATGTAGGTTTGTTAACCACTGATTACTTCAGGAAAAGATGGGGCATTCAGGAACCCAGGAAAGTATGAAAATCCAAAGAAAGAGGAAGGCAGGGTTTACTTAAAGACACTTTCATAAAGGTTTATAAATTTAAGCAAAGAACATTCACCCTCTACTGGATTATTTTGAAAAGAATATAAGGAAATGTCCTTTTTTTTTTAATAAAGGAAAAGGAGGATGCAAGAATAGAAGGACAGAGAAAGAGAAAGAAAGGACAGGAAGGGTAGGGAGAGAAGCATGGTGGAGAGAGAAGGAGGAAGAAAATGTTTGTGGAAGTAACTATGTTACATCTTACATTGCTGCTGTCAATCTTGAATCCAGTCTGTACATATACAACTCAAATTCTTTTATTTTGTTTTTTCATTCCTAGTCTGGAGATGGTCCCCAGAATAGAAGCCATTTAATATACAACCTTTCTGTGGTACTGAATGTCACTAGACTAATAGATAATTATTACCAGTTTAATGGATGACTGAGTATCATTGTCGTATAAAAGTTAAATTTGATTTTGGAAATTTAACAAGATTTCCCCAACGTTAATTAGTTATTCATTAATACAGTTTAAAATGATTAATGCCTTTCAATAAGTAAAATCTGTGTTTAAATTTGCATTCATTATCTGAAAGGTTAGAAGTTTAGTGAGAGTATCTACATGTTCATAAGCAACCTGGAGGCAAAAGTAACAGGCAAATAGGAAAGAGAATGCCAAGTTCACGGTGATCCAGGCCAGGGACTCAGACATCTTTTGGGGCTTAAAGTTAGTGGAGTCGGGAGAATTTCTGTTCTGTCTCAGGTTCATTACCCCAAAGATACTAATTGTTTAATCTCAAAGATTCCTGCCTCAATACCATGTCTTTTAGTCTAAGGCCTGAAGGAATGGCATGACCAGAGTTCTCTCCCTCTCCTAAGCTTTCCTGTGCTCGTTAAGAGAGTGATTGCCTAAGACACTGACCTAAGTGTCCTTTCCCAGCTTCTCTGATTTAGGAGAGGTTCCTCAACAGAAGACGGTTAAATTCTCAGAGCAGCCTATAACATCTTCCTCCTCAACATTTATCCTCATGCAAGCTGTGTTTTCTAGGGACTTCCAAAAGGCTGGAACACTGTGAACAGACCAGAGCTGAACTCTCATGTCACGGTCTGTTGATGCTAACTTATAGTATCCTTAAATCCACTTTAGTTTTCTCCATGTTCCCTGTATCACCACAGTTGAAGCCATGATCTTCACAGCCATTAACTATGTCTCTCTAATCATGCCCCCTCCAAACTGTTCTAGGAGCTTTGGGGCAGCACATATGGGCATTCAAATCTCAGCTCTGCCTCTCATCAGTAGTTAATCATAGACAAGATAATTCTACCTTTGGACCCACAGTTTTTTCATGTAAAAATGGGACATAGCTATCTTTTAGGTATATTTCAAGCAATATAGACACAAATACATATACATATATACACATCTATACAAATATATAAATATATGTTTATACACCCAGAATTAGCATATAATTCAACTCATAGTGGTTGCTCAAAATTAGCTATTACTGCTCTGTCTTTTTAGTAGATGCTCTTCAAAAATTTTCCAAATAAGATATGTAAAACTATAATATTTAGCTAGAATTCAATACAAAATATGCTGTCTCTTATGAATGGTATGAAGTTAGTATTTTGAAGATCTGGAGGCTAGGAGTATCTTTTCTAGGACTAGGAAGATGTATGAGAAGAAGCAAAGACTAATAAGTTGGTCCTTTTGTCTAATTTTTTTAACTAGATATATAAATGAATAAGAGAGTGACAGTGTTCCTTAAGAAATAACAGAAAACTGTTAGGATAAAGAATCCTGTATCCATAAAATTCTAGAGAAACCATTTATCACATGACTTTATCCATTGAAGATAATTTGTACAGTAGCGGGTAACATCCACAACCAAACATTTTAGTTTGTATGTAAAATAGGCTTGATAAACTCAGGTTCATTCCTCTGTTAGAAAACGTTGGCTGGGAGCAAGAATTGTATTGAGTCTCCATTTTTCACAGCAGTAGGTGGAATGTTTCTTTGGTTTGTTCTCCTGTATTCCTTGTGATTTTACTGTGCTGGGAGAAATTTCTACCTTTTCTCATACTTGTCTCCAGCTGGGGTCAGAGTACTGATAAAGCCTTTTTTTGTCTCCCCTTTCCCCCAGCTCAGCACTCCACCTCCCCTTTGGTAATATCATCATTCCTCTTCTTTTATAGTGCCTCTATTTCTACTGGGAGTAGTTTGAAGGGGACGATTAACCACTCTCTCCCACTTATATATCCATAGTGATTAACTTGGAAATGGATGAGGTGCCCAACAGACTTGATCACAATACTTTTCAGACTTTATAGATGGCTACCTAGACAGCGATGTCTTTACTTCTACCCTTTAAACTGAAATGATTTCAACCAGCAAAAATTGGTTTCTGTGCTTACACCTACATGTATCAGCATTTTCATAGTAGAAGGAAACGAGAATAATGGGAAGAAGGGGCACTCAGAGATGAAGGCATAAAGAGGGAAAGAGAGGAATATCCAACTAATAAGATTACTTTAGACTTTTATAGTTTTTGATCAGTTCCGTTCACTCATTCAATCGTGTCTGACTCTTTGTGACCCCATGAACCACAGCACGCCAGGCCTCCCTATCCATCACCAACTGCCGGAGTCTACCCAAACCCATGTCAGAGATGCCATCCAACCATCTCATCCTCTGTCAGCCTCTTCTCCTCCTGCCCTCAATCTTTCCCAGCATCAGGGTCTTTTCCAAAGAGTCAGCTCTTCGCATCCAGGTGGCCAAAGTATTGCAGTTTCAGCTTCAACGTCAGTCCTTCCAATGAACACTCAGGACTGATCTCCTTTAGGATGGACTGGTTGGATCTCCTTGCAGTCCAAAGGACTCTCAAGAGTCTTCTCCAATACCACAGTTCAAAAGCATCAATTCTTTGGTACTCAGCTTTCTTCACAGTCCAACTCTCACATCCATACATGACCACTGGAAAAACCATAGCCTTGGCTAGATGGGCTTTTGTTGGCAAAGTAATGTCTCTTCTTTTTAATATGTTGTCTAGGTTGGTCATAACTTCCCTTCCAAGGAGTAAGCATCTTTTAATTTCATGGCAGTAGTCACCATCTGCAGTGATCTTGGAACCCAAAAAAGTAAAGTCTCTCACTGTTTCCACTGTTTCTCCATCTGTTTGCCATGAAGTGATGGAACTGGATGCCATGATCTTAGTTTTCTGAATGTTGAGCTTTAAGTCAACACCTTTGATATGTACCTCTTGAATTTCTAGTTGTGAATAAAGTAAGGACTTTATTTTGTTTGAGCTAGTTGGAGTTAAATTTCTGTCACAGACAGAAGAGTTTCTTTCTAAAACAGATTTCTTTTTATTAATGTTATTTAAATTATGCTTTTGACAGTACATTTTCTTTTTTAACTAGATAAAACTCTGCTCAAAAGTCCTTATTCTTCCTTGCTATAGAAAAAGATAAACTTTTTATTAGCTTGAATAAAACAAAGTATTGTGTTAACAGAAGATAAAATGTTATTTTTGAATTTAAGGCTCTTTATGGATTATTGTAGCTCAAATCACCTAGGTTAAGAATGATTTATCCTTTAATTCTGCACACAATTTCTTCTGCTGGCAAATCCTTTTTTGTAAGAAGTAGACAGACTAATGTAAACATATGTCCCAGAAAAACTGTATTCAGTGAAAATAGCATTTCTCTATATCTCACCATCAAAGCAGAGGACAACTATTTACTTGTGTTTTCAAGAGGTTGTATGTCAAGAAAAAAATCAATTCAGTTCAGTCGCTCAGACATGTCTGTCTCTTTGTGTCCTCATGGACTGCAATAAGAAAAATTAGGACTAGATAAAGAGATCATGGGGGCTTCCCTAATGGCTCAGTGATAAGGAATCTGCTTGCCAATACAGGAGACACAAGTTTAATCCCTTGGTCGGGAAGATCCCCTGGATAAGGAAATGGCAACCCACTCCAGTGTTTTCACATGGGAAATTCCATAGACAGAGGAACCTGGTGAGCTACAGTCCATGGGGTCACAAAAGAGTCTGACCACAACTGAGCGACTAAACAACAACAAGGAAATTGTGATACTATGTGGATGTGAACTAGGAGCCAAAAGGAAATTAATGGAACACTTGACATCAGAAGGTGCAAGGTTGGACAGATAAAATGAGCGCACTGTGTAAATTTTTGTGAGTGAAGAAGCAGAGCTATGAGAAATTTCTACATGGCAGAACAACAAGTCCAGTGTGCCAAGATAGCCTAGCAGTCTGGTGACCCAGGACCTGCTGCCACAAGAAGAGTTGATGGATCATTCAAAATCAATAGTTGGCACTGAGAAAAGCTGTATTCTGTCTCCTTCAGTTTTCAGTCTGTTTCCTTGAGAATATTATGATGGATAGAGTTCATGAGAATGAATTCATTAGAGAAAAATGTAGTGCTACATCTTAACTTTTTCTCGAGATATGGATTAGTGGCCAAACACAAATACTGATAACCCACTCCATTATAAAAGGATAGAGAAGGGAGGACACCTGTAAGACTTTAATGTAACCTGATTTAAGATGACTAATAGGGACTCTATGAATTCAAACCAGCCTGATCTTATGAATTCTTGTCACCAGCACAGCACAGAGGAGAGAGGCACTCACTAGCGAAGCAGTGATCCCCAGAGAGTTTCTAGTGATGCAGGATGTGCTGGGCTCAGCCTCAGTGTGCTTCACCCTTCCTGGTGTGAGACATCACTCCTGGCTCAGCCAATTTCCCACTCCAGTTTTTGAGCAGGAGGCCTTGTCTTTCTCCAGTTCATCTTCTACAGTAAAGTGAAATACGCAAAATGAAATCTTGACCTCTTAGTTTAAAAGCCACCATTAGTTCCTGTTTTCACACTATAAAGTCTGGACAACTGCATTAGCATGATGGTGAGACCTTTCATATCCCAGTCTCTATTTGCCTCTCTGGGCTTACCTTCTATATTAAAGCTTACCCTTTCAGAACACACGGTTGGTCATCATACNCCTGGCTCAGCCAATTTCCCACTCCAGTTTTTGAGCAGGAGGCCTTGTCTTTCTCCAGTTCATCTTCTACAGTAAAGTGAAATACGCAAAATGAAATCCTGACCTCTTAGTTTAAAAGCCACCATTAGTTCCTGTTTTCACACTATAAAGTCTGGACAACTGCATTAGCATGATGGTGAGACCTTTCATATCCCAGTCTCTATTTGCCTCTCTGGGCTTACCTTCTATATTAAAGCTTACCCTTTCAGAACACACGGTTGGTCATCATATACCATATTACACCTTTGGTGTTGGTTATGCTCTTGATGCCCCAAATGCCCTCTATACGATCCTTCCCTGGTCCAATGCCTACTCAGAGAGCAGGATCCCGGCCAAGACTTGATTTTCTGGAGGAAATGTTCTCCAGACCTTCAAGTTCATATTAAATTCTCTTTCTCTCTACCTCGAAAGTACCCTTACACACTTATGGAGAGCTTGTGGTCCTATGTCTATTGCTCATCCATTGCGTTTTACTCCTTCTAGGGTAAGAAAGTGAAGTTACTCAGTCTCATCTGACTCTTTTACAACGCCATAGACTGTAGCCTACCAGGCTTCTCTATCCATGGGATTTTCCAGACAAGAATACCAGAGTGGGTTGCCATTTCCTTCTCCAGGGGCTCTTCCCAGCCCAAGGATTGAACCCAGGTCTCCCGCCTTGTAGGCATATGCTTCACTGCCTGAGCCACCAGGGAAGCTCCATGGCTTTTAGGGTAAGCCATGGTCAATTTGCCTTCCAGTAGCCCAGAAGAGGTATTCTATACATATTTGTAAACTGGAAGTAACCACAGTTACTGATAACTTGTAAGATGTTACTGTCTCCTGTGTGAACTTCTTGATGTGCCAGATAATTTGTTAGGAAGTTAATCTAGGTTTTATTCTTCCCTAATTGTTAATTTTCCTTTTCTTCTTGCAGCTAGCTAGACCTTTGCACTCACTTGTATAATAGTTTCTTAGGGATGCTATAACAAATTACCATAAAGTGAGTGGTTTGGAACATGATCTCTTATAATTCTAAAGGCTAGAAATCTGAAATCAAGGGCTGGGCAGTACCATGCTTCCTCTTAATGCTCTTTGAAGAATCCTTGCTTGGCTCTTTAGAGCTTCCAGGGGTTGCTGGCAATACTTAATGTTCCTTGTCTAATAGTTACATCACTCCAATCCTTAATCCATTTTCACATGGCTTTTCCCCGCTGTGTCTCCAAATATCTATCTTCTTATAGGGATATGCGTCATTGGATTTAGGGCTTTCCTGGTAGCTCAGCTGGTAAAGAGTCCGCCTGAAATGCAAGAGACCCCAGTTCGATTCCTAAGTCGAGAAGATCTGTTAGAGAATGGATAGGCTACCCACTCCAGTATTCTTGGGCTTCTCTGGTGGCTCAGCTGGTAAAGAATCTGCCTGCAAGGTGGGAAATCTGGGTTCAATCCTTGGGTTGAGAAAATTCCCTGGAATAGGACATGGCANATAGGCTACCCACTCCAGTATTCTTGGGCTTCTCTGGTGGCTCAGCTGGTAAAGAATCTGCCTGCAAGGTGGGAAATCTGGGTTCAATCCTTGGGTTGAGAAAATTCCCTGGAATAGGACATGGCAACCCATTCCAGTATTCTTGCTACCCACTCCAGTATTCGGGCCTGGGTCAGAATCAGACATGACTGAGCAACTTTCACTATCCACTATGACCTCATTTTAAATTGATTGTATCTGCAAAGCACTTATTTTCAAATAAGGTCATATTCACAGGTACTGGAGATTAGGGACTTCAACATATCTTTGGGGGACACAGTTCAATCCACAATACTTGTCTTTGGTGAATACTTTGTCATAACACCCAAAGCAGATGTTGCCTTTACATACCCCACCTTCCCTGTTATTCTCACTTTTGTTTTCATAACTGATCATGCTTATTGTTGAAACTAAGCTAAGAGGATGGTTAGTGAATCTGAAAGAGGCACTAAGCCAAGGATAGAGGGGGCAGAAACAAAAGTTTTGATGGAGAGAGACAGTGTGAGAGAGAGAGCAACCCCCAAACTGGAATGGTTAAACCCCAAATGCTACTACTAAGGCCCAGTGGAACCAAACAGATAAATAATTTTTTTTTCAATGAAGCCTTTTCTAATGCCAATGGGTTCACATGTTTTTTTGTCTACCACAGAATATGCTATAAGTAAAGATAGGTTAAAAGTTCTGTTATATGCACAAAGTTCTGTTATTCTTAGTATGTGTTGGTGGTTCTGTGTTGACTTTGCAGAAGACCACATTTTAAGTGAAAAGCCAGTGATCTTAAGCAGCTGAAGACTGTTTTTCTTGGGAGCTAATGTTCTGTTGGCANTATGCACAAAGTTCTGTTATTCTTAGTATGTGTTGGTGGTTCTGTGTTGACTTTGCAGAAGACCACATTTTAAGTGAAAAGCCAGTGATCTTAAGCAGCTGAAGACTGTTTTTCTTGGGAGCTAATGTTCTGTTGGCACTGGCTAGGGTCTGGGACTCATCCTCCTCATTAATCAGAGGTTTAACTGAACACTATGATCTTCTAGGGGCTGGACAAGTCAGTCTCTTCTTAAAAGTAGTGGTGGGCTTTGGTGGGTGAGGGGGACACACAGTGTTAAACGTGAACACAGTATTACACAGAAGAGTGATCAGTCCATCCCTGTGAGGATATGTCCAGTGCTGGCCACTGGGAGGAGAGTCTGCAGAGGGATTGCTGAGATGGCCTCATTAGAGTTTCCTGTTAGGTGACCACAACACAGAGTTCCCGAGCCACTTCACTTGCAATACTTTCCTCAGTATGCTTTAAGTTTTCTGTTTGTTAAAATTTAGATAATGAATGTCTTTCTCCCTCTCACTATATATATATATATATATATATTTCCTGTCATAGCCACTTTTGAAGGGAAGTACAATTTCTGTAGTAATGAATCTGCCTGCCAATGCAGGAGATGCAAGAGATGTGAGTTAGATCCCTGGGTCGGGAAGATCCCCTGGAGTAGGAAATGGCAGCCCATTCCAGTATTCTTGCCAAAACCCCATAGACAGAGGAGCCTGGCAAACTACAGTCATGGGGTTTCAAAGAGTCAGACACGACTGAGCACACACATATAGAATTTCAAGAGTAAAAACATTAGATGAACGAGTGGCAGAAAGATACAGTTTTGAGGCAACCAGTGGGCAGTTCAGGACAGACAGTGGATGTGAAAAATAATGGCAAGGTTTCCAAATGAGTTAACATCAAAATAAAAGTTTTTTATCTTTATTTTTTTAAGTACCAAATGATATTGTAAAAATCTGAATGACACATCTGTAGAAGAGATTCTCATGTCTTTCAACGTATACTCCATTGAGAAGTAGTCCTAAAATATTCTCAAGTGGTATCACAGTTCAATGGTTAAATACCTTTGTAAAACCCTAAGGTTACCTTTCTTACTTGGAGTTATGATGCATATCAACAAATGAGACATTTTAAGAAAGTCTTGCAGAGGAAACCTGCTAACCTAGAGGGTTCAAAATTATCTGGTCATATATTCCTTTTCTGGGCAACACCTGCAAACATCCCCAGAACTGATAATCCAAGGAACACAATTTGGAATAGAGCGGTGGGATTTACATGAATTTACCCAAAAAAGGCAAAAAAAAAAAGTAAAGGTGAACAAAATATCTTAATTGCCAGGCTCATCAATGTTCTTATATCACATACTTCACTTGGGAAATTAAAATCATTTGGTTATAGAGTGTCCTAAAACCCTTCTCCTTGTCCTTAACTTTCCTATTATGTGACTCAGGTGAACAAGATAAGGAGGTGAGATGATAAAGTGTGTGTGTGTGCATGCTAAATTGCTTAAGTCATGCCCAACTCTGAGATCCTATGGACCGTAACCCACCAGGTTCCTCTATCCTTGGGATTCTTCAGGCAAGAATACTGGAGTGAGTTGCCATGCCCTCCTCCAGGAAATCATGCAGGGATCCAGGGATCCAATCTTCATCTCTTATGTCTCCTACATTCACAGGTTGGTTCTTTCCCACTAGTGCCATCTGGGAAGCCTGGGATGATAGTAAGGTATTTTATTTATAAGTGTAAAACAAGGATTGTTACACAGCAATGTGAGTGTACTTAATGCCACAGAACTGTACACTTAAAATAGTTAAAATGATCAGTTTTATTTTATGTATTTTATGTAATTTTAATAATGAACGCAGAGAAAGAAAGAAGGGAAGAATGAAAAAGAAAGAAGGGACGGAAGGAAGGAAGGAAAGAAGGACGCGGCAAACTAGTGGGGGAGGGGAGGAGAGTAAGTGGGTTTTGGTAGCAGTCCCTCCAAAACAGTATTTTCAAGGTAGTACAGTCTCCCTATAAAAAGAAAGAAGCAGTATTCCAAACCA
Organism: Neotragus pygmaeus; assembly: GCA_006410875.1. Lineage (NCBI taxonomy): Eukaryota > Metazoa > Chordata > Mammalia > Artiodactyla > Bovidae > Neotragus > Neotragus pygmaeus. The sequence goes on from SJYV01043663.1 coordinate 2,439,515, forward strand.
CAAAAATAAATGTCTCCACTTATCACAACTGAAAACTTAAGTATTTTTCTTTGATGCACATCATGTATCATAAGTTTTTGGTAAATTATCTTTGCCTTCATTAGTTTTTTTAATGGAGCTTGCTTGACTCTTTACCTTCTTTTTTTCCTTTCTTTAGTTAATTCTTTTATTTTACAAAGAGAAAGATCAATAAGTAAGTCATCTTTGGCTTGTCAGAGCTTTGACAAAGGGAAGATTGCCTTTCCCAGTAGAACCATTTCCCGTTTTGTCATATGCTGCAATTGCATCAAATTAAAATGCACTTTTTTCTTGTTGCTTTTTAATGGAAACTTTTGTAGTTTGGAGATTTTTATAAGTTGGAGATTTTTCTCTCTTGCTACAACCTCATTTTAAGGTAGTGTTGCATTTTAAAATGTTTTATTACTATCAGAAGATTGAGTAGTTAAGAGATTTCTAAGCTACTGGAGCTTCATGGAAGTTGTTGACAAGTTTAAGACATTTTTCAGGCTTCCTTGGTGGCTCAGTGGTAAAGAATCCACCTGCCATTGCAGGAGACACAGGTTCCACCCCTGATCCAGGAAGATCCCGCATGCCTCGGGACAACTAACCCTGTGTGCCACAACTGCTGAGCCTGTAAACCCAAAACCTGCAACGACTGAGCCCACGTGGTGCAGCTTCTAAACCCACGCACCCTAGAGCCTGTGCTCTGCAGCAAGACCCTGCGATGAGCAACTTGTACACTGCAGCCAGAGAGTAGCCCCCACTCACCAGAACTAGAGGAAGCCCGTGCAGCAGAAGACTCAGCACAGCTAAAAATAAGTAAACAAAAACAAACGTTAAAAAATAATTTAAAAAAAAATTTAACTGACCCCTGACACCCAATTTGAGTGAGGCAGAAAGAGGGTTATAATAATTGAGTAGTATGACAGAAAAGCTCTGTTTGTCTCAAAAATGAAACTTTAAAATAGAAAATCATCAAAATATTTTAGAATGATAATTTACCTTATTGTGATAAAGACATTGCATGAAATCATTGTGCAGTTTTTCTGAGTGTGAAATAATTGATAAACTTACATATATTTTTGAGTAAGTTTTTAGCTTATGAATCCAAGCATAATTAGCAGCAAAAAAAAGATGGAGAAAATAGTCACACAGTTTAAGAAAAGTATTTCCTTTCTTCTCCCAGAAATATTGCTATAGTGCATCATTCAATTTTGAATAAAAATGTTTAAATTTGATCATATTACAGCATCATTCCCCAGAGGACTTTCCTTCTGTTGCAAATAGCTTCCATGTTTTAATCCTTATCTTTAGATGGTGATATGTCTTCACTAAGAGCAAAGAGCTTACATGTTTTTTAGTATGTTCTAGTCTCAGCAACCTGTAGAGAGGGTTTAGAGATTTGGAGTTATACATCTAGTTACTAGCCGTGAAAGTCTGGGCATATTGTTCAACCGAAATCTCAGTTTCCTCATTTTTTTCTTTAAGTGAAAAAGAAAATTACAATCATGCTTATTAGGCAGTTTAACGTTTAATTTTCTTAGAAAGTAGATGCTCTTGGAAAGCATTAACCATTATTATTCATTCACTCATTTGAAAAATATTTTTGGACATAGGGCTTCTTCTGGATACTCAGGATACATATGAGTGAACAAGAAAGATAAAGATTCCCACTTTCACTGGGCTCATAAATATAATAGGAAAGTAAGAAACAAATTTAATTTCCAAATGAACTACATGCAGTATTAAAATGTGATAAGTGCTATGACAGTGAAAATATGAGTGTTAATTGCTCAGTCGTGTCCGACTTTTTGTGACTCCATGAACCGTAGCCCACCAGGCTCCTCTGTCCATGGGATTCTCCAAACAAGAATACTGGAATAGGTTACCATTCCCTTCTCCAGGGGATCTTCCTCGCCCAAGAATCGAAACCAGCTCTCCTGCACTGCAGATTCTTTACCATCTGATCCATCAGGGAAATAAGTGCTATAGGAAAAAGAAAATAAAAGAGAAAAATAATGGAAATGCTAACGGCTGCTGCTGCTAAGTTGCTTCAGTCGTGTTCGACTCTGTGTGACTCCGTGGACTGCAGTCTACCAGGCTCCTCCGTCCATGGGATTTTCCAGGCAAGAGTACTGGAGTGGGTTGTGCTAAGGGCTAGGGCTAGAGGTGGAAACTAGTAGCACAATTAAATAAGGTGCTCCTATAAGTCTCTTTAAGAAGATGAGATTTGAGCAAAGACTTGAAGGAAGAAGGAAAATGGGAAGAATGTTCCAGGAAGAGAAAATGGTACAGCAAACTCCACCATAGATATACACATGTCTGATCACTTGAGGATAGCAAGAAGACCAGTGTGACTCGACTGGAGAGACTAAGAGGGAGAGAAGGTGGAGATGAGGTCGAAAAGAAGGTGTGGGTAGGCGTAGGGGTGGATCTTGAGGTCCTTCTAAGAATGTGGGAAAGTACTTAATGAAATGGTGAGCCTGTAGAATCCGAAACAAAAGAATGACATTATTCTAACTGTTTAGCTAATTATTTCTTCTAGATCAAAAAATATTATCTCTGGTCCAACAGCCTGCTAGTCAGTCATTCAGCCAACAAATATTAACTGAGCATATTTCCAGACATTGTGAAATGGGGAATGGACAAATGTTTGATAAAATATGCACAATTGACTCAATCTCCTGAAACAACAGGAAGAAAAACAAAAATACCCAAGAAAAAATTCTCAGTATTTATATTTTCTGAATGATCCAAATAAGTAGCACTATAAACATGCAATGTATTTAATTCCCTTCGATAATGTTCTATTACTGCACATTAGATGAGACTACTTTTTCTCAAGCCTTCCTTAATTTTGAAAGTCAAGTTTAATTGTATCAGGTTTATCACTAATTAACAGATTTTTTATACATAGAGTACAAAGAAATTTTAATTTTCAAAACATGGAGAGTAATGAAAATAAATGGGTCATCCTAAATTCTTTATAATATTAAACTACTAATTAGGTAGTAACACCTCATCAATATTTTTAATGTAAATACAACTAAGCAAGTTTTTTTTTAATCTTTCTCTTATATTTTATCTTATCTGAAAGAGAAGACGCATGATAGAGCTGAAAGAATATGGGACTTGGAACAAGGTTTTTTGGTTTGTTTTTTTTTAATTTCTCTGAGTCATTCCTCATTTTTTATATTAAAAAAATAATAATGATTTTATAAGAATTAGTTCATATAAGTTTTATAATGTTCTAGCCCTATGCTGGTAAATGTTAGATTTCTGGTAAATATTTGTGGAATTATTTGTTTTAGCTAAAATAAAGTTTTCATCCACCTGCTTTAAATGAACCGTTCTAGCTCTCTTTATGCTATCTCCCTTTTCAGCCCTTTTCATTATTTTCTATTCCCATCCTTCAGCACATCTTCTATTAAATCCTTCACCTTTAAATATTTTCAGGATCCACTGTCTCAATAATTTTAACAATATTTTAATTGATTAATTCACTCTACCTCCTGCAACCCAACCCATCATTCATATCACTTCATTATCACTTACCTGTTGGCTTTATGGTTCAAATGGCTTCCAATATCCAAGATGATAAAAGGCATTTGACCTTATGAGAAAACTGATAATTTCTTAGTACCAANGTCCATGGGGTTGCAAAGAGTCAGACATGACTGAGCGACTGAACTGAACTGAAAAGGTGTCCCACAGAAAACCCTGGAGCATAAGTGCAGCAAGAATAACCTGAGATGAACCTAAACAAACATGACAAGGCTGAGAAGCAACCCCAGCATTTCACAGAATGGAGCGGATCTGGGGACAAAACCCTTTACAGTGGAAATGGTTTCCTATAGTCATGTGGTAGACTATGAATGACATATGATTCAAAGTCAGAAAAGTAGACTTTTGAGATCTGTATTGGTAATCCACTACACCTTCACTTTCTTCGTGGGTGAAACAGAACTTAAATATTCCTGCCAAAGCTCATGTTTGGAAATTTGACATACCCTTGTATCCACTTAACAGAAATTTATCCTAAGGAAATAATCAGGGAAGTGACAGAGATTTAGATAAAAGAATGTTTATCCCAGAGTGGTGTTATAAACCATCTAAAGTGTTGAAGAGAAGGCACATAGTTGATTTTATAGCCATGCAATGGATCACCAGGAACAGACATAGAGAATAGAATTATGGACATGGGGAGAGGGGAGGAGAGGGTCAGATTTATGGTAAGAGTAACATGGAAACTTACATTACCATAAGTAAAATAGATAGCCAAGGGGAATTTGCTCTATGGCTCAGGAAACTCAAACAGAGGCTCTGTATCAACCTAGTGGGGTGGGATGGGGAGGGAGAGGNAGAGGGGAGGAGAGGGTCAGATTTATGGTAAGAGTAACATGGAAACTTACATTACCATAAGTAAAATAGATAGCCAAGGGGAATTTGCTCTATGGCTCAGGAAACTCAAACAGAGGCTCTGTATCAACCTAGTGGGGTGGGATGGGGAGGGAGAGGAGAGGGAGTTTCAAAAGGGAGGGGATATATGTATATCTCTGGCTGATTCATGTTGAGGTATGACAGAAAACAGCAAAATTCGGTAAAGCAATTATCCTTCAGTAAAAAATAAATTAATTTTAAAAAATGATGTGGTAGAGAAGGCAGTTTTAACCTGGGGCCCTATAGGTATAATTCATTAACAGTCAAGCATTTACCTTGAGGCTAAGACCATGGCATCCAGTCCAATCACTTCATGGCAAATAGATGGGGAAACAGTGACTGACTTTATTTTTTTGGCCTCCAAAATCACTGCAGATGGTGACTGCAGCCATGAAATTAAAAGGCACTTACTCCTTGGAAGGAAAGTTATGACCCACCTAGACAGCATATTAAAAAGCAGAGGCATTACTTTGCCAACAAAGGTCCGTCTAGTCAAGGCTATGGTTTTTCCAGTGGTCATGTATGGATGTGAGAGTTGGACTATAAAGAAAGCTGAGTGCCGAAGAATTAATGCTTTTGAACTATGGTGTTGGATAAGACTCTTAAGAGTCCCTTGGACTGCAAGGAGATCCAACCAGTCCATCCTAAAGGAAATCAGTCCTGGGTGTTCATTGGAAGGACTCATGTTGAAGCTGAATCTCCAATACTTTGGCCACCTGATGTAAAGAACTGACTCATATGAAAAGACCCTGATGCTGGGAAAGATTGAGGGCAGGAGGAAAAGGAGACGACAGAGGATGAGATGGTTGGATGGCATCACCGACTCAATGGACATGGGTTTGGGTGGACGTCGGGAGTTGG
>SJYV01043663.1:2445977-2458779 GCA_006410875.1 Neotragus pygmaeus
GGTGGGATGGGGAGGGAGAGGAGAGGGAGTTTCAAAAGGGAGGGGATATATGTATATCTCTGGCTGATTCATGTTGAGGTATGACAGAAAACAGCAAAATTCTGTAAAGCAATTATCCTTCAGTAAAAAATAAATTAATTTTAAAAAATGATGTGGTAGAGAAGGCAGTTTTAACCTGGGGCCCTATAGGTATAATTCATTAACAGTCAAGTATTTACCTTGAGGCTAAGACCATGGCATCCAGTCCAATCACTTCATGGCAAATAGATGGGGAAACAGTGACTGACTTTATTTTTTTGGCCTCCAAAATCACTGCAGATGGTGACTGCAGCCATGAAATTAAAAGGCACTTACTCCTTGGATGGAAAGTTATGACCCACCTAGACAGCATATTAAAAAGCAGAGGCATTACTTTGCCAACAAAGGTCCGTCTAGTCAAGGCTATGGTTTTTCCAGTGGTCATGTATGGATGTGAGAGTTGGACTATAAAGAAAGCTGAGTGCCGAAGAATTAATGCTTTTGAACTATGGTGTTGGATAAGACTCTTAAGAGTCCCTTGGACTGCAAGGAGATCCAACCAGTCCATCCTAAAGGAAATCAGTCCTGGGTGTTCATTGGAAGGACTCATGTTGAAGCTGAATCTCCAATACTTTGGCCACCTGATGTAAAGAACTGACTCATATGAAAAGACCCTGATGCTGGGAAAGATTGAGGGCAGGAGGAAAAGGAGATGACAGAGGATGAGATGGTTGGATGGCATCACCGACACAATGGGCATGGATTTGGGTGGACTCCCAGAATTGGTGATGAGCAGGGAAGTCTGGTGTGCTGCAGTTCACGGAGTCACAAAGAGTCGGACACAACTGAGCGATTGAACTGAACTGATATTATGCTTTTAGATTATACTGTATGTAGTACCTACTAAAATAACTACTTGATTTTTTTTTAATTTGAACCTTTTACATTACCTTTTATTTTGAATTTTATATAGAGAAAAGGCTTTCATGTAGTGATCAACCGGTATCCATAGATTAACATATACAGAAACTGTGATGAGAACCAGTCAAATGTCATTACACTGCAAGCTCAAAGTTTAAAAACTCCTCTTAAAAAAGTCATGTGTATGTGGGTGAACATGTGTGTTTGTATAAATTATTAGAATATATACCAGAAATAATAGTGACTGTCTTTAGGTGGTAGATAAATTGATTTTTATTTTCTTCTTTTTGCTTTTCCTAAAATAAATTAAAGGACATAAGGTCACTTTTGTAATTAGAAGAGGAGCCAAAGATAGAAACTTCCAATGACTTAAGTTAAGCTCACCTGACTGACTACATTTTCCAGTTTCTGTGTAGCACAGAGAAAGTTGCCCCATGCAAGAGAGGGCTGTTGGAGAGAACAACAGCCTGACCCTGATCAAAATCTCAGAAGGGCATTTCTTCACAACGAGTCTGGTCTTCAACATGAGAAGTCAAGAAATTTGAATTTTCAGTTGGTGCATCACAACCTTATCAGTTAAGAGGAAGCTAATTAAGATTAACTAATCTCACAAGTCGGCTTCCCAGGTGGCACTGGTAGTAAAGAACCCACAACCCACCTGCCAGTGCAGGAGATGTGAGAGATGTGGGTTTGATCCCTGGGTCAGGAGGATCCCCTTGAGGAGGGCACAGCAACCCACTCCAGTATTCTTGCCTGGAGAATCCCCATGGACAGAGGAGCCTAGCGGGCTACAGTCCATGGGGTCTCACAGAGTTGGACATGACTGAATCAACAGCAAACATGCAAACTCACAAGTAGCTGGNACCCACTCCAGTATTCTTGCCTGGAGAATCCCCATGGACAGAGGAGCCTAGCGGGCTACAGTCCATGGGGTCTCACAGAGTCGGACATGACTGAATCAACAGCAAACATGCAAACTCACAAGTAGCTGGATTATATTCAGAAAAATAAATTAGCTTTAATAAGGGATGTACTTTTCTGGCGAACAGAGTACTCTGGCCTACTGTTTTTGAAGGCTTGTTTTTTTTTTTTTTTTTTTTTTTAAAGGTGGTATGCTTTCTCCAAGCAACTGTTTTGTTTTGGATTGTGTATGTATGACCAGTATGTAAAACAGAGAAAGTGAAACTGCTCTGGTTGAAGTTGAAAGACCTGCTCAGCCTGGCATGATCTTCACCTCCTTTCCCCAGATGTCCTCCAGGATGGTTCTTTAGAATCCCCAAGACTTGAAGGAACTCCTTCTGACACCAATATATCTACCAGGACCAAATAAATAAGCAGAAGGTTGCTTAGTGAGCATGGATGTGAAGCAAAGAGACTTGGAGCAATATTCCATCCAAGTTCTGGAAAATGTCTGGTGAGCTGTCCCAGTTCCACACAATACATGCCTCACTGAAAGATGCAAATTTATGTTTTCCTGACAGGCTCTCTTTGCCTTCATGAGAGCTAGACAGTGGTAGATGGGTAAACCAACGCTATGAATACCAAACAAAACTAGCAAACAAAAATCCATGTTCTATAGCAACTGCCGATTTCTGTGGTATGGCCACTTTCACCGTGGCTGATTGTAAGGCCAATGGAATTTACTTGAATACTTAACAACTGGTTCTGTAAAAGCTATACTGCCAATTTCAACAGAACACTGCTATACATGGGCTCCATGCAAAACACAACCTGCTGTTTCTTCTCTGTTTGTTCACTCATTTGGGTTACAATGCAGTTCAGGTGACCAGAGCTTTCTTTGGTAATGTTCCTGTCTGGATGATTTATGCTGATCAGCTTTATAAAATTTAGAGGTTTCTTGAATCTCTGATAGTCACACATTTACAAACCATCTCTGGATGATTTCTGCCAAAGATAAATCTATTTGTCAAGTGTTCATTTTTTTCTACTTTTATTCAGAGGACAACCAAATTCTAAAATTTTCACTATTTATTGACAGCAGTGATTCTGACAAAATGTCTGACAAATCCTGACAAACCTCTTTGGTCTGATGATGATGATGACTTAATATTTTTCTTCCCTATGAATCATCCTGCTGTTTCTTCCTGGAAATGAGATGGACAATTTTTAATCAATGTTGTATTCATATAGCCACAAAAACAAATAACTTGTTGAACCAGGACAAATAACTGAGTTAGTCCCTTTTTCTGTTTATTATCCTTACATCCTGATTTCACACTGTGGACCTACATGACCAGTTCTGCTGTCCAGGATAAGATAGCTCCTGGTTTAATTCTTTCCAAAATCACGTAAGTTTACTATCTTATGCAGAAACATAAGCAAGGTGAAATATTTCTATTCACTTCCTAGGAAGTGTTACCTAGTGTCAACTGAAAAAAAATGCAGAACCTAAAAGTTGAGAGTTATGTTTGATTCAGCAAACATTCTGAGGACTGACGTCCAAGGATTCTCAGGTCACTCTGAGTGACTGCTCCAAAAGGGCTAGCGGTGGGGAGGATGGTGAGCCAGGATATGTAGGAGTTTTTGCAACAAAAGTCAGATAGTGGGAACATCAAAAGATTACTGTTAAGTAAAGAAAACTAAACATCTCAAGTTAAGGAATTTAGTTCTTTTCTATGTATGGGAAGATGCAAGAGTCTGGACTTACTGAAATCATTCCTTTCATGTGCACCCCAACTATCTAGTGCGCATAGTCAAAGGTCTATGTGTATATATATATATATATATATATATATAATGTGTCTAGTCAAAGCTATGGTTTTTCCAGTAGTCATGTATGGATGTAAGAGTTGGACCATGAAGAAGGTTGAGCACCAAAGAATTGATGCTTTTGAACTGTGGTGCTGGAGACAACTCATAAGAGTCCCTTGGACAGCAAGGAGATGAGACCAGTCATTCCTAAGGGAAATAAACCCTGAATATTCATTGGAAGGACTGATGCTGAAGCTGAAGCTCCAATATTTTGGCCACTCGATGCGAAGAATCGACACTTTAGAAAAGACCCTGTTACTGGGAAAGACTGAGGGCAGGAGAAGAAGAGGGTGACAGAGGATGAGATGGTTGGATGGCATCACTGACTCAATGGATATGAGTTTGAGCAAATTCTGGGAGATAGTGAAGGACATGGAAGCCTGGTGTGCTGTGGTCCATGGGGTTGCAAAGAGTCGGACACAACTTGGTGACTGAACAATGACAACCAGCTATCTGGGGCCAGTATTCTACTTTTCTCCATGCTGAGTCCCCTTGGAGTGCACAGTTGGGAGTGGCTGCAGAGGCTGAGGGCTTGGCAGTGGGCAGTCCATTTGTTTCCATTCTGAGTTCCCTCAGGGCTGACCATCTGGGCAGCTGTAATGTGATGACTTGATGGCTGCAAAATCCTTTATTTACTGATATGGCAGGCAATATTTCTCATTCACACTAGCCTGAGTGGCTGATGTGAAATAAAAACTTAAATGCCTACCCCAAATATTTCCAGCTGCAGGTTCATCAAGTTACCTGAAATTCTCAACCTAGGGGTCACTTCTCTGAGGTAAATTCTAATTCTCCAAAGGAACTTAGAATTATGAAATAGTTAACTTATGAGGGAGATACATTTAGAGATACATTTCTAAGCATTTAGAAATATCACGTTTAGCTATTTATGAATTTAATGAAAACAGGCCACAAAAGACAGATTACTAGGAAGGAATGGGAGAAAGGTTCAGAACTTGGAAGAATGCCAAGTGTGAAGTCTGGGCAGAGCTAAAACACAGCGAGCTCTGAAACTAAATCCAAGTCCACAGTAACAGGAGGTGAATTTCTCAAAAACAAACCGTAATTCTGTGACTTTTATTTGCTTGCTGGCTTTGATTCTAGCACATATATGATTCTGGAAAACAAAATGCAGTGCTCTCTTTTCTGGTTGAAGTACCTTCGGGTCCTTTGGCACTGTAGTTGAAATTGAAAAGTAGATGAGAACCCTGAGATGTATCAGCCCAGTACAGAGCCCTGCCCTCTACGAATTAGCAGTAATCATGAGTGTTAGTCAACAGAGTGTGCCTGGAAGGCCACCAGCATGTAATGGGATCAGGTATCATTAATAATTATAGGAAAATGAAAGCAGACAGTAGCTAAAGGAGGAATCTGAGCCGAGGCAGGCAGCCTGAAGCAGCTGGAAAGCCAAGTGATTATATGTGCAAAATCGAACCTTCCGGTCAGTCTTCAGGAGACTCACTTATTGCCAGGCAGGGTTTAATTCAATTAGCAAAGAGCTGTGGGGGAAAAGGCTTGTGCAACCTTGAGCCTGGCTGGATATCTTTAGCTCTAAAGCAAGGTTATTTTAGGAGGATCATCATAATTCGCTTGCTTCAGCACCTAAACCCATCCAGGATGTGCTCCCTGAAACTCAAAGAAACACTCTCACATCCAGTATTTCAGCATTTAACTGTCCATGAATTATACTACTGCTCCCTATTCCCATCTCTCCCCGACTTCCTACCATAAGCTCTCCTCTCCCTGAATTAACTGTGAAAGGACCTTAAGGGCAGGAGAGGAGCCGTCTCTAAGTGGAGCTATGGAGAGAAACACCAATTCAGTGTGTGCCCTTGGGTAAGCCATGGTACCTCTTGGGGCCTTGGTTCCCACTTTTCTAAAACTGAGTCTCAAAAACAAACAAACTGTAGGGCTAGGCTAAACAATCTCTTAAGGTAGTTCTCAAACAACTGTGCCAGTGACTTAAATTTGACTGAAACAGCTTATGGGCAAGCTGACAGTCATTGGGTTGCCCTATCTAGCCACACTAGCACGTAGAAGGATTGAACCCCTTTGCCTTTAGGGCGGCTGGAGCCCCGGAGTTTGCCACTTCTAGATACAAACCTTCTAATCCATTTTGGTATGCAGCATATACACTAACTTCTACAGAAAACATTAGAAAACATTAAGATCCCTTTCAGAGAGAACATTCTGTGAATCTGTAAGGGTGGGTTTGCATTTCCCAGAGGGAGAGTCTTCAAACCCTCAGGACATATGGATGAGAGGCCATGAAAAAGACCAGATGAGGGTTTTCTTTGGAGACTCTCAGATGTTTATAGCAAAGGTAGAGAATTTGCAGATAGTTTTAACAAGAATTGGCCTTCAGAGTTGAGTCCGCTAGATGGCATTTCTGGGGCCTCTGAGGAACTCTAGTTTTTCATGTATCAGCACAGAAAGAATTCAGCGAGAAGCAAAGTGATAGAGAAGAAGTGATCTATTAGGACACTTGTGAGGCTTACAAGTGGATGGATGAGGGGATGCCACAAGCTGAAAACTTAGTGAGGTACAATTTTATAATCAAAGGAAAACTGAGGAGGGGAAAAAGACCACCTTCTTCCTCATTCTTGAGTAGACATCAGCCTTCCATTATCAGCTCCTCCTTCAGATTGGGGACAGAAGTTTCTTTTGTACCTCCAGGGTCAAGCTGGGACTGTCATGGCATGATGGAAAAATTATTTCAGGTCTCAGTACAATGAGGGTCTTTCATTTTGAAGTATCACCTTTCCATAAATTACTGTTTTATGTGTGCAGAGAGCATGTCCTAAGGAATCATTAACTTCCTAAGCCCATTTGGGTAGGAGTGGATCTCATGTCACCATTGTTTTATTGTCTGGGGGCATGTCTCATGCTTCTGCTGTATGGTTTTGTTGCTAAGCAAGCCTGCTTGGTTTTGTGGTTAGCCAAACCTGCTTTCTTGGGTGATTATTAACTTACAGGGGTCTTCCATACTTTTTTCTTTGCTTACAATCTTCTAGTGCCATTAACTGTTTAATTACCTACTTTGTCCCTTTACTCTGTCTCTATCAGAAATACATTAATATTCCATACCTGTATACTAGTAACAATAATGATTAAAAGACGGTCCCTCATACAGATCTGGTATAAAGGGTATGCTTAGTAAAAGATGAATAAATATATGCCCTTTACTGAGCAATCACAAGGAACTAGGATTATACCTGTAATCCCAAAGTTTCCTTGGTTAGTCTCAGGATTGCCAGAAATGTGTATCTGTTGCCTGCACTAGACTCTGAGGGCCCCTTGAGAAAGTCTAATTTGTCTCCTAGCACTTAATAAAGTACTTTGGATATAGTGTATGCTCAATACAAATATTGGAGAAGGAAATGGCAACCCACTCCAGTGTTCTTGCCTGGAGAATCCCAGGGATGGCGGAGGCTGGTGGGCTGCCATCTATGGGGTCGCACAGAGTTGGACACGACTAAAGCAACTTAGCAGCAGCAGCAGCAGCAGCAATACAAATGTACTGAGGTTAATTTAGAGATATCAGTTCAGTTCAGTCTCTCAATCGTGTCCGACTCTTTGCAACCCAGTGAACTGCAGCATGCCAGGCCTCCCTGTCCATCACCAACTCCTGGAGTCCACCCAAACCCATGCCCATCAGTGATGCCATCCAACCATCTCATCCTCTGTTGTCTCCTTCTCCTCCAGCCCTCAATCTTTCCCAGCATCAGGGTCTTTTCAAATGAGTCAGCTCTCCACATCAGGTGGCCAAAGTATTGGAGTTTCAGCTTCAACATCAGTCTCTCCAGTGAACACTCAGGACTGATCTCCTTTAGGATGGACTGGTTGAATCTCCTTGCAGTCCAAGGGACTCTCAAGAGACTTCTCCAATGCCACAGTTCAAAAGCATCAATTCTTCGGCGCTCAGCTTTCTTTAGAGTCCAGCTTCAAACAATTCCTGCTTTCAAAATATTTACATTGCATGAAGAAAACAAGGCTAATCAGCTTTAATAATTATACACATTACATTTTTTAGCAACAGTAATTATGGTTATTAATATGGAGTGGTTAATCTAAGAATAGTTCTTAACATAAAACTAGAGAAACAGTTCAGTTTTTCCTTCACTGTATATGCTTTTAATTTTCCTATCATTGTTCTCTCCTGTAGCCTAAAATTGACATGTTTCTCCTATTTGATGGGAGACTTCTACTTTCCTTTTCAAAACCACAGTCTTCTGCCTGCTCTCTTCATGGCTTGCTCTGTCAAGCCTTCAAGTCTCAGTTGGGTTTTGCTTTGATATCTCCTGGTCTGACTTAGGACTTAGGAAGGGATTCCTGGAAGCACTCTAGAGGGAATAGAGAAGAATGAGACAAGGAAGGAGGAAAATCCAATAAGGGACCCACTATTGGCTGGGTACCCTCTTATGGGCTACTGCAGCTCCCTCTCTCTAAGAGCTCTCTGCTCCACCATGTAGAATGTGCTTCAGAATTGTTCTCTACAAATGCTGGAGTCTGAGACCTTTATCTACTAACTTCTCTTCTCTTCTGGTTAAGGGCTGCCCCTGGTGAATACTTCCAGTTTACCCTGTACCTGGCAGAGCAGGCTCCCAAAGAATTTCTGCCAAAAAAGCCCTGAGACAGACTCAGAGGTGGGTTGCTGTCCAAGCGCAGGGGAACTGACCCTTTCAGGTACAGCTCACATCAGACACAGGTGAACCTGGCATGAGGCTTTGCTAAATAGGCTTCCCTTAAGGCATATTGCATAGCAGTATTGATCAGCTTTGATTTCATCATCAGGGTATATCATTTTTTATCTCTGTAAGCATCTAGTGTTTGGGGGGCTTCTTTTTTTCTGGAAAATGTACTGCAATTTTTCTCTAGGAAAGTCATTTCTCTATGGACAGCTGTAAGAGCCCACTCCCAGATCTAATAACGGTCAGGAAGCAGTGTGGTCCACAGTCCAGTGGATCTGTCCCTTGCTTCAATAATGTTTGGACAGAACAGACCCAGAGGCTCTCCTTCCTCCAGTCCCAACCACTCTCCAACCTTTTAATCACTTGCAACCTTTGGACCAACCACTGAGATATCCTCGGCCTTAGGGGCCAGCCAACATCATTTTCTGAGCTTAGCTCCTTATTGCCAGTCAACCATGAGCTCCTAGATTCATCAGAATTATTCCATGGAGATGGAGGCTGTCACCAACTGCCTGGCCTATGTGCATCTGTGGGCCTCCTACACCTACTGTTAGGTGAAAAACTGAGTTTGCCTCTTGATGGGTGTCTAGACAAAAGACAACTATGGAAGATGTCACCTGCCATATCAGTAAATAAAGGATGTTGTTCACCATCAGTCACTGCAGCCTCCCTTAACTGTTCATCTGACTCTCTATGGAGGTCTTAGACAGTAGATGCATATCAAAGGAATTATTTCAATGAGCTCAGACTCTTGCATCTTCTCCTACATAGAAAAGTGATGATGTCATGTTTTTCTTTAATTAACAGTAATGTTTTGGTGTTCCAACTGAGGCAGGAGGTAGATGACTCCTCCCGCCCCTCAGGGTAGATACTCTAAGACAAAAATAGCAAGACTGTCATGGAGAAATATACTATGTTCATGGATTGGAAGAATCAGTGTAGTGAAAATGAGTATACTACCCAAACCAATCTATAGATTCAATGCAATCCCTATCAAGCTACCAGCTGTATTTTTCACAGAGCTAGAACAAATAATTTCACAATTTGTATGGAAATACAAAAAACCTCAATAGCCAAAGCAATCTTGAGAAAGAAGAATGGAACTGAAGGAATCAACCTGCCTGACTTCAGGCTCTACTACAAAGCCACATTCATCAAGACAGATGGTACTGGCACAAAGACAGAAATATAGATCAATGGAACAAAATAGAAAGCCAAGAGATAAATCCACACACCTACAGACACCTTATCTTCGACAAAGGAGGCAAGAATTAACAATGGAGAAAAGACAATCTCTTTAACAAGTGGTGCTGGGAAAACTGGTCAACCACTTGTAAAAGAATGAAACTAGAACACTTTCTAACATCATACACAAAAATAAACTCAAAATACATTAAAGATCTAAACGTAAGACCAGAAACT
The DNA here is from genome assembly GCA_006410875.1 of Neotragus pygmaeus. Lineage (NCBI taxonomy): Eukaryota > Metazoa > Chordata > Mammalia > Artiodactyla > Bovidae > Neotragus > Neotragus pygmaeus. The sequence goes on from SJYV01043663.1 coordinate 2,455,802, forward strand.
ATAAAACTCCTAGAGAAGAACATAGGCAAAACACTCTCTGACATACATCACAGCAGGATCCTCTATGATCCATCTCCCAGAATACTGGAAATAAAAGCAAAAATAAATAAATGGGATCTAATTAAAATTAAAAGCTTCTGCACAACAAAGGAAACTATAAGTAAGGTGAAAAGACAGCCTTCTGAATGGGAGAAAACAATAGCAAATGAAGCAACTGACAAACAACTAATCTCAAAAATATACAAGCAACTTATGCAGCTCAACTCCAGAAAAATAAACGACCCAATCAAAAAATGGGCCAAAGAACTCAATAGGCATTTCTCCAAAGAAGACATACGGATGGCTAACAAACACATGAAAAGATGCTCAACATCACTCATCATCAGAGAAATGCAAATCAAGACCACAATGAGGTACCATTTCACACCAGTCAGAATGGCTGCGATCCAAAAGTCTACAAGCAATAAATGCTGGAGAGGGTGTGGAGAAAAGGGAACCCTCTTACACTGTTGGTGGGAATGCAAACTAGTACAGCCACTATGGAAAACAGTGTGGAGATTCCTTAAAAAATTGCAAATAGAACTGCCTTATGACCCAGCAATCCCACTGCTGGGCATACACACCGAGGAAACCAGAATTGAAAGAGACACATGTACCCCAATGTTCATTGCAGCACTGTTTATAATAGCCAGGACATGGAAACAACCTAGATGTCCATCAGCAGATGAATGGATAAGAAAGCTGTGGTACATATACACAATGGAGTATTACTCAGCCATTAAAAAGAATACATTTGAATCAGTTCTAATGAGGTGGATGAAACTGGAGCCTATTATACAGAGTGAAGTAAGCCAGAAAGAAAAACACCAATACAGTATACTAACACATGTATACAGAATTTAGAAAGATGGTAGTGATAACCCTGTATGCGAGACAGCAAAAGAGACACAGATGCATAGAACAGACTTCTGGATTCTGTGGGAGAGGGAGAGGGTGGGATGATTTGGGAGAATGGCATTGAAACATGCGTACTATCATGTAAGAAACGAATCGCCAGTCTAAGTTCGATACAGGATACAGGATGCTTGGGGCTGGTGTACTGGGATGACCCAGAGAGATGATATGGGGAGGGTGGTGGGAGGGGAGTTCAGGATTGGGAACTCATGTACACCCATGGTGATTCATGTCAATGTATGGCAAAACCAATACAGTATTGTAAAGTAAAAAATAAATAAATAAATATTTAAAAAAAAAAAAAATCAAATAACCTAAAAAAAAAAAAATAGCAAGATTGTCAAGAGAGGATGCTGGACTTTGCCCAGAAAGAAGATAAGAGACTACTTATTATTCATTCTCAAAATTAGGAGACCTCTCTGACTACACAGACATAGAAAGCCTCCTTGGAAGTCAAAAGGGGAGTGATGCTGATGACAACTACCCATAGGCCTCTTCAATGGAATCCACCTTGGCGAAGAGATGCGTGCGCACACATGGGAGGATCCTGAGATAAACCAAGCATTGACTCTGAACCAGACAAATAAAAATGACTGACCAGAGGAAACCCAGAAAACTCAGAAGAAATGCTCCAAATAACTGATGTAAACTGCCACAAAGGCACTGCTCTCTGAGTCTACCTGTGTCAGTCCACATGTACTGTACTCTTCTTCCTAATAAATACTTTACTTGTTTCATTGCTTTCTATCTTTGTGGGAATTCTTTTTCTGCAAAGTTCAAGAACTGGGGCCATGTCACTGACCACTGGTCTAGTGGCTAGGATTCAGTGCTCTCACTGGCACAACCTAACTTCAATCTCTGGTCAGGAGCTGAAGCCCCACTTCAAGCCACTGCAGGCTGAGGCCACCCAATATCACAACTAGGTTTTGTTGTTAAAATCCTTCCATATCCTGGTCTCTCTTTTACCTCTTCAGGAGAAGTCCCACCAGAGCTATCCAAGAGGATGTCTTCTGGGTTTAAGTCCTCAGAAAGTCTTCCAAAATTCTCAACTTTTATCTTGCACTCTTTTTCTTCAGTTGACACAACAAAGCCATAGATTAAGAGAAGGATGGATTTTATTATTTGCAGTAAGAAAGGAGAACACCAGAGATCTTTCCCAAAGCAGTGTCTCCCCAGACAGTAAAACTGGGGAAGCTAAGGGTACATGCTGGGACATACAGGAGATTTTGCAATGAAGAAAAAGTGGTTGGGTAGTAAGGTAAATTACACTACCAAAAAAATTGTATGTGACAATAGCATGCATCTAAGGTGAGCTGTATTCGTTCAGCTCCTGGCAGGAAATTAGGTCCAGATGTTTTAGCAAGGAAGGGTTTAATGAAGGGATTATTTAAAGAATCNAGTAAGAAAGGAGAACACCAGAGATCTTTCCCAAAGCAGTGTCTCCCCAGACAGTAAAACTGGGGAAGCTAAGGGTACATGCTGGGACATACAGGAGATTTTGCAATGAAGAAAAAGTGGTTGGGTAGTAAGGTAAATTACACTACCAAAAAAATTGTATGTGACAATAGCATGCATCTAAGGTGAGCTGTATTCGTTCAGCTCCTGGCAGGAAATTAGGTCCAAATGTTTTAGCAAGGAAGGGTTTAATGAAGGGATTATTTAAAGAATCCCTTTATGAAAGGACCATACAAGAAAAGTGGAGGGATCTAGAGCTTGCACCAGTGGAAATCTGCTATCATGCCTAGGGTTGAAGGGACAAGAGGAGGAAAAATTGTCATTAGAGTTTAGGGAGAGCAAGGGTAGAGAGAAAGGGCTGTCATGTAAACAAGTAAAGGGCTAGAGTTCAAGGGAAGTTCACTTCAGTTCAGTCACTCAGTTGTGTCTGACTCTTTGCAAACCCATGAACCACAGCACGCCAGGCCTCTCTGTCCACCACGAACTCCCAGAGTCCATCCAAACCCATGTCCATCGAGTCAGTGATGCCATCCAACCATCTCATCCTCTGTTGTCCCCTTCTCCTCCTG
>SJYV01043663.1:2458838-2496978 GCA_006410875.1 Neotragus pygmaeus
TTAGTTTTCTGAATGTTTAGTTTTAAGCCAACTTTTTCACTGTCTTCTTTCACTTTCATCAAGAGGCTCTTTAATTCCTCTTCACTTTCTGTGATAAGAGTGGTGTCATCTGCATATCTGAGGTTATTGGTATGTCCCCCAGCAATCTTCATTCCCACTGTGTTTCATCCAGCACAGCATTTTGCATGATGTACTCTGCATACAAGTTAAAGAAGCAGGGTTACAATATACAGCCTTGATGTACTCCTTTCTGGATATGGAACCAGTCTGTTGTTCCATGTCCAGTTCTAACTGCTGCTTCCTGACCTGGAAACATATTTTTCAAGAGGCACGTCAGGTGGCCTGGTATACCCATCTCTTGAAGAGGTTTCCACAGTTTGTGGTGATTCATACAGTCAAAGGCTTTAGCACAGTCAATAAAGCAGAAGTCAATGTTTTTCTGGAACTCTATTGATTTTTTGATGATCCAATGGATGTTGGCAATTTTATCTCCAGTTTCTCTGCATTTTCTAAAGCCAAATTGAATATCTGGAATTTCACAGTTCACGGAGGGTTGAAGCCTGGCTGGAGAATTTTGAGCATTACTTTGTTACTGTGTGAGATGAGTGCAATTCTGCGGTAGTTTGAGCATTTTTTGGCATCATTTTTCTTTGGGATTGGAATGAAAACCGACCTTTTTCAGTCCTGTGGCCACTGCAGAGTTATCCAAATTTTCTGGTATATTGAATGCAGCAATTTCGTAGCATCATCTTTTAGAATTTGAAATCACTCTACTGGAACTCCATCACCTCCAATAGCTTTGCTTGTAGTGATGTTTCCTAAGGCCCACTTGACTTCAGCCTTCAGGATGTCTTGCTGCAGGGGAGTGATNTCATAGCTGCAATCATCATCTGCAGTGATTTTGGAGCCCCCCAAAATAAAGTCTGACACTGTTTCCCCAGCTATTTGCCATGAAGTGTTGGACCAGATGCCATGAGCCTAGTTTTCTGAATGTTGAGCTTTAAGCCAACTTTTTTACTGTCCTCTTTCATTTTCATCAAGACGCTGTCTAGTTCCTCTTCACTTTCTGCCATAAGGGTGTTACCACCCACATATCTGAGGTTGTTGATGTTTCTCCAGCCTATCTTGATTCTAACTTGTAACTCATCCAGCCTGTTATTTCTCACTATGTTCTCAGTGTATAGATTAAACAAACAGGGTAACAGCAGACAGCCCTGAGGTATTTTCTCAATCTTGAACCAATCAGTTGTTCTATACAGGGTTCTAACTGTTGCTTCTTAACCCGCATACAGATTTCTCAGGAGACAGGAAAGATGGTTAGGTATTTCCATCTCTTTAAGAGCTTTCCACAGTTTATTATGACCCACATAGTCAAAAGCTTTGACATAGTCGATTAAACAGAGGTAGATATGTTTCTGGAATTCCTTTGTTTTCTCTCTCAGCGAATCCTGGCAATTTGACCTCTGATTCCTCTTCCTTTTCCAAAGCCAGCTTGGACATCTGGAAGTTCTTGGTTACAATAATGCTAAAGTCTAGCATGCAAGATTTTAAGCATGACCTTACTAGCATGGGAGTGAGTGAGGTTGCTCAGTCGTGTCCAACTCTTTGTGATCCCATGGACTGTAGCCTACCAGGCTCCTCTGTCCATGGGATTTTCCAGGCAATAGTACTGGAGTGGATTGCCATTTCCTTCTCTAGGGGATCTTCCAGATCCAGGAATCGAACCCAGGTCTCCTGCATTGTAGACAGATGCTTTACCACCTGAGCCACCAGGGATGAGTGCAATTGTCTGATGGTTAGTGTATTCTTTAGTACTATCCTTCTTGGGAATTGGGATGAGGATTGGCCTATTCCAATCCTGTGGCCACTGCTGGGTCTTCCAAATTTGTTGACATAATGAATGCAACACCTTGATGGCATCATCCTTTAGGGTTTTAAATATTTCTATTGTAATTCCATCATATCCACTAGCTTTATTACCAGCAGTGCTTCCTAAGGCCCACTTGACTTTGCTCTTCAGAATGTCTGGCTCTGGGTGGCTGACCATACCACTGAAGTAATCCAGTTCATTTGGATCTTTTTTGTACAGTTCTTCTGTGTATTCTCTCCATCTTTTCTTGATCTCATCAGCATCTACTAGATCTCTACAATTTACGTCCTTTATCATGCTCATCTTTGGGCAAAATGCTCCTTTGATATCTTCAACTTTCCTGAAGAGATCTTCAGTCTTTCCCCTTCTGTTGTTTTCTTCTCGTTTAGTACACTGTTCACTGAAGAAGTCCTTCTTTTCTCTCTGTGCTGTTCTTTGGAAATCTGTGTTTAGTTTGATATACCTTTCCCTTTCTCCCTTGCTTTTCACTTCTCTCCTTTTTTTAACTATTTGTAAGACCTCCTCAGATAACCACTTTGCCTTCTTGCTTTTCTTTTTCTTTGGGATGGTTTTGTTTGCTGCCTCCTATATAATATTACAGACTTCTATCCATAGTTCTTCAGGCACACTCTTAACTAGATCTAATCCCTTGAATCTATTTGTTACCTCCACTGCATATTCATAGGGGATTTGGCTGGAGTCATACCTTGCTGGCCTAGTGGTTTTCCCCACATTCTTTAGTTTAAGAATGAATTTTGCTATGAGATGCTGGTGATCTGAGCCACAGTCAGCTCCAGGTCTTGTTTTTGCTAACTGTATACAGCTTCTCCATTTTCGGGTACAAAGAATGTAGTCAATTTGATTTTTATATTGGCCATATGGTGATGTCCCTGTGTAAAGTCATCTCTTGTGGGGTTGAAAAGGGTATTTGCTATGACCAATGCATTCTCTTGGCAGAATTCAGTTAGCCTTTTCCCTGCTTCATTTTGTTCTCCAGGGCCAAACTTGCCTGTTACTCCAAGTATCTCTTGATCTCCTACTTTTGCATTCCAACCCCCACTGATGAATAGAACATCTTTTTTTGGTGCTAGTTCTAGGAGATCTTCATAGGTCTTCTAGGTCTTNTTAGCCTTTTCCCTGCTTCATTTTGTTCTCCAGGGCCAAACTTGCCTGTTACTCCAAGTATCTCTTGATCTCCTACTTTTGCATTCCAACCCCCACTGATGAATAGAACATCTTTTTTTGGTGCTAGTTCTAGGAGATCTTCATAGGTCTTCTAGGTCTTCATAGAACTGATCAACTTCAGCTTCTTCAGAATCTGTGGTAGGGGCATAGTCTTGAATTACTGTGATGAAACAAATGGAGATCTTTCTGTCATTTTTGAGGTTGCATCCAAGTACTGCATTTTAGATTCTTTTGTTGATTATGAGGGCTACTCCATTTCTTCTATGGGATTCTTGCCACAGTAATAGATATAATGGTCGTATGAATTAAATTTGCCCATTCCTGTCCATTTTAGTTCACTGATTCCTAAGATGCCTATGTTTATTCTTACCATCTCCTGCTTGACCACGTTCAATTTACCTAGATTCAAAGACCTAACATTCCAGGTTCCTATGCAATACTGTTCTTGAAGCATTGGGTTTTACTTTCATCGCCAGATCTACCCACAGCTGAGCATCATTTCTGCTTTGGCCCAGCCTCTTCATTCTTTCTGAGGCTATTTAGTAGTTCTCTTTTGCTCTTCCTAGGTTTCTGTGATAGCTCAGCAGGTAAAAAAAAAAATCCACCTACAATGCAGGAGACCTGGGTTTTATCCCTGGGTTGGAAAGATCCCTTGGAGAAGGGGAAGACTACCCACTCCAGTATTCTAGCCTGGAGAATTCCATGGACTACAGTCCATGGGGTCGCAAAGAGTCAGACACAACTGGGTGACTTTCACTTCGCTCTTCCCCAGTAGCATGCTGAACACCTTCAGACCAGGGGAACTCGTCTTTAGTGTCATATCTTTTTGGCCTTTTTTACAATTCATGAGGTTCTCACGGCAAATGTACTGAGGTGGTTTGCCATTCCCTCCTCCACTGGATCATGTTTTGTCAGAATTCTCTGCTATGACCCATCTGTCTCAGGTGGCCCTGCACAGCATGGCTCATAGCTTCACTGAGTTACGTAAGCCCCTTCGCCATGACAAGACAGTGATCCGTGAGGGGCTATTTGTCTTTAACCAGTTTTAATTCTCTTTCAAGAGCATGCAGGAGTATGGCTGACAAGGTAGTCACAGCTTATACCTCTGAGAATGCGAAGGTGTTGAAATAACAAATTGTCATTTTTCAGTGGCAACTATGTTACCTCCAACTTTTTTGTAACACTGTTTTAAAATTTCCCTGATTTTAATTCAACACTGTTAGTTTTGTCTTGATTTTCTCCACAGATCTTAAGACAGCTGTTCATTTTAATAGAACTTGAGGTCTTTGAACACTGAAAACATTTGCACGTTTTAAAAAAAGTTTATTTCTGTCTTTGCATTCCCAAAACTAAAATAGAAATAATTTAATCTTATTTCTATAGTGAATGCTTTATTATAGTTATCAATATTCACATTTCTGAGACTTATTAGTCACCCAGAAACATACACACATACTTTTTTAGTATTGAATGTTTTCAAATTTAATAACTTCTAAACCAGTTTTTGGAGCCTATCACAAACTGTTGTACTAAGTTATATATGAAAGTGTTAGTTGCTTAGTCGCGTCTGACTCTTTGCCACCCTGTGAACTGTAGCCCAACAGGCTCCTCTGTCCATGGGATTCTCCAGGCAAGAATACTGGAGTGGATTGCCATTCTCTTCTCCAGGGATCTTTTCAACCCAGGGATCAAACCTGGGTCTCCTTCATTACAGGCAGATTATTTACCATTTAAGCCACCAGGGAAGCCCAAGTTATATATATGCACGAATCTAATTTCTTCACTGTTAGAATATGAGTAAACTGAGAATTATTGTCCTATACTGTACCTTATAATAAAAGAATGAATGCTCACTCATTTGAGCATAAAAAATATTCATTTATCATAAAACATACATTCTAGATGATTTTTGACAATAACTGAAGAACTCATAAAAATTTGAGAGCATCCAAAAATAAAAATATAAATTTTATCTTTGTTTTGAAACAAATTATTTTGTGTTACTTAAAAACTTAAGTTATAAAAGATTTAAATCAGTGTCTTAGTTTATTCAAGACAATAGATGTCCATGTTGACCCTTATATGCTGTTATTCGATTTCTCAGTCATGTCCGATTCTTTGAGACCCCATGGACTGCAGCACACCAGTTTTCTCTATCCTTCACCACCATCTTCCAATTATATATTCAGGAAAAAATTCAGAAATTTCAATTTTGGGGTTCCTGTCGGGTCTGTCTGGCATCACTGGAGTGAAGTGATCAGGGAGTTGAAGAGGGCTTCAAAGGTGGCAAGTGAAGTCAGTACCTCAGTAGCCAGTCAGCATATGTTTTGTGCTTTATTCTTTTATCACAAAAAAAGAGAAGAAAGACTGCTGTGAATGAAGATTCCTCTGCATTTTAACACTGCTTTTTCTACTGTAGTTGGCTTCTGAATGAGAATGACAATGGAAGAGATGAAGAATGAAGCTGAGACCATTTCTATGGTTTCTATGCCCCTGTATGCAGTCATGTATCCTGTGTTTAATGAACTAGAACAAGTAAATCTTTTGCAGCTCAGACATTGAGAGCAGCTTTCATTAAGGCTAAAAAAGAAAATCCAGGACTCACACAAGACATAATTATGAGAATTTTAGAGAAAAAAAGTGTAGAAGTCAATTCCACAGAATCCCTTCTTCGAATGGCAGCTGGTAATGTAGAAGAGTATAGGACTAAATGATCAAAGCCAGAATTTCAGGACCTAAACAAAAAGGCACAAGCACTTTAACAAATTCTTGGTAAGATCCCAGATGAGATCAACGACAGAGTGAGGTTTCTGCAGACAATCAAGGATATAGCTAGTGCAATAAAAGAACTTGATACAGTAAATAATGTCTTCAAGAAATATCAATTCCAGAACTGCAGGGCACATGAACACCAAAAGAAAGAATTTGTAAAGTACTCCAAAAGTTTCAGTGATACTCTGAAAACCTATTTTAAAAATGGCAAGGCAATAAACATTTTCATAAGTGCCAACAGACTAATTCATCAAACCAACTTGATATTTCTGTGGCCTGAGAGTTGTATATGTTAAGAGATGTACTTCTCAGTGGCAGTATTGGACTGCTTTTATGTGCAAATTTTAAAGTTTGACTGTATAAATTATCAGTCCCTCCTGAAGGGATCTAATAACCTAGGATGTTGAGTGGGATTATTGTCATTTTACACCACATTTTGTAAAATGCAGCTTAATCATAATCTCACATTGAAGATTTTGCATCACTTTTGCTATTATCATTCTTTTAAGAATTATAAGCCAAAAGAATTTATGCCTTAATATGTCATTATGTAACATTCTTTAAAAGAATTGCAAATATTGGTATTTGTTTCTGACATTTTAACCTGAAAGTGATATGCTGCAAGATAATGTATTTAACAATATTTGGTGGCAAATATTCAATAAATAGTTTACGTCTGTTAAACATTTCCTTACTTGAAAAAATGCATATATATATGTGAATAGATAGATGATCAGAAGACCAAGACAAGTTGATGTAATGTCTGCTGCCGCTGCTAAGTCACATCAATTGTGTCCGACTCTGTGCGACCCCATAGATGGTAGCCCACGAGGCTCCCCCATCCCTGAGATTCTCCAGGCAAGAACACTGGAGTGGGTTGCCATTTCCTTCTCCAGTGCATGAAAGCGAAAAGTGAAAGTGAAGTTGCTCAGTCATATCCAACTCTTCAAAACCCCATAGACTGTAGCCTACCAGGCTCCTCCGTCCATGGGATTTTCCAGGCAAGAGTACTGGAGTGGGTTGCCATTGCCTTCTCCTGTATAATGCCTAAAGAACTTCTAACAGGGGCTTATTAGCAGTTTATCAGCTAATAAAGCTACAGAATTCCTTTTTTTTTTTGTCCTTAATCTCTCTGGGCAAAAAGTAGTTAATGGAGATGTTTTTGTTAGTTACTGTATTTGAAGTACTGAGTATTTTCCCAACCTTTGTTTTAAGAGACTTAAGAGAAGCAGATGGCAGTTTATAGTGTCTTCACATTCTACATGTCTACACAGAGCCATGTTTGAGCTCTGTGACAATGTAAGATTAAATCTCTCTGACATGCTGGGCCATAATAAGCTTTGTGTCTTTTTTCCATAAATAGCCACAACTAATAGTAATTTGAAGCTATACCAATGCTAGTTGGTTTGAAATTGTCATGAGTGTTAATATTATATACGCTCTTTAAATATGTACAGTTTTGTTTCACCATAGAGACGTTCTAAGGAAACTATGTATCAAGTATTCATGTTAAGTGATTTCATTTTTCAATTATGATAAAATAAAGGAAAAAATCATAAAAATAAAAAAGAAATGTAAACATTTTAACATTATCATTTTAACATTATCTTGAGAGTATGGTATTAGCGAGAAGGCGATGGCACCCCGCTCCAGTACTCTTGCCTGGAAAATCCCATGGACAGAGGAGCCTGGTAGGCTGCAGTCCATGGGGTCACAAAGAGTCAGACACGACTGAGTGACTTCCCTTTCGCTTTTCACTTTCTTGCATTGGAGAGGGAAATGGCAACCCACTCCAGTGTTCTTGCCTGGAGCATCCCAGGGACGGTGGAACCTGGTTGGCTGCCGTCTATGGGGTCACACAGAGTCGGACATGACTGAAGTGACTTAGCATCATGGTATTAGGGTAAGCAAAAGTACTGTAACAAAGAAACCCCAGGAGGTACAATGGTTCAAGTGCAATAGAATTAGACTCCTCATTTGCGTAACAGTCCTGGTTATTGCGACTCTGATGTTTGTTCTCCAGGAGGTAACTCAGGAACACAGACTCTTTCCATCTTTGTGGCTCTTAAGGGCTCATTGTAACCAGATGTGGAAGTGGGACAAGGGCCAGAAGATTTACACTTATTTCTATAAAGGTACTTCCACTCATAAGCCACCAGCTAAATTCAGTCACAATAATCACATCTACCTTGAAGCATGCTGGGAAATGTAGTCTAACCACTGCCATTTGGGAGGGGAAATCAATTTTCTGTGCATAGCTAGTAGTTCCAGATACATCAGAGGCCCCCTGGTGGTTCAGACAGTAAAGAACCCACCTGCCAATGCAGGAGACTCGGGTTCAATCCCTGGGTCAGGATGATCCCTTGGAGAAGGAAATGGCAACCCACTCCAGAGTTCTTGCCTGGGAAATCCCACGGACAGAGGAACCTGGTGGCCTACAGTCCATGGGGTCATGAAGGGTAGGACAAGACTGAGAGACTAACACTTTCTGGCTACATCAGGTCAGAAAACTACACACAATTACAGTGATTTGGGAGACTATCTTCTAGGTTTGAAAGTTACTCAGATTAGGATTTAGGTGAGCCTTTCACTTTGTAGATATGAGTCTGGGACACTAAGTTTGCTTTCACTATTGGAACAGCTACAGCTAAGTCGCTTCAGTCGTGTCTGACTCTGTGACCCCACAGACAGCAGCCCACCAGGCTCCTCCATCCCCGGGGTTCTCCAGCAAGAACACTGTTGGAACAGAGATGTATATTATGGACAAACACATGTGCCTGTGTGCTCTGTCACTTCCACAGTGTCTGACTCTTTGCAACCCTATGGACTGCAGCCCGCCAGGCTCCTCTGTCCATGGGGATTCTCCAGGCAAGAAGATTGAAGTGGGTTGCTGTGCCTTCCTCCAGGTGATATTCACCACCCAGGGGTTGGATCCACAGCTCTTATGTCTCCTGCATTGGCACAGGCAGATGCAAAACTAGAGCTACCAAGATTTTGCCACTTTCTGGTAAGAGGGATTGCTGCCACCTGGAGGATGAACACCAGAGTGAAAATCCAATTTGGGGAAAGCTCAGAGCAGTTGTGTAATTGCTGACTCTTATGCTTTAAAAATTGAACTTCATGTAAAATGGTGCACAGGCACATAGCCTTTTCCTTCCTAAGCTGTACCCAAGCAACCTGAAGTTGGTCCAGGACTTATCTATTTCTTTCCTTTAGAAGAAATAGATCAAGCTCACAGAAATATAATAACAAGCCAAGTCAAGCTGAGAGGGAAAAGCTTTGAGTGCTAGTTCTAAGGCTTTGCTGTGGGGCTTTGAAATCTTCACATTAGGACCTGGGGCTTCCCTCATAGCTCAGTCGGTAAAGAACTTTCCTGGAATGCAGGAGACTTAGGTTTGATTCCTGGGTGTGGAAGATCCCCTGGAGAAGGAAATGGCAACCCACTCCAACATTCTTGCCTGGAGAATCCCACGGACAGAGGAGCCTGGCAGGGCACAGTCCATGGGGTCGCAAGAGCCAGACACGACTGAGTGATTTTCACTACTACTACTACGTTCACTAATTGGTGGAACTAGTCTAATCTATTTTCTAATTGGTCACATTCATTTTCTAAATGCATAATGAATTAGAGAGAAATAAGTCCTATTATAAACTGTTCATTTACAAATTCCCTGTGTCAGAGACCTGTCTTGGGTAAGGATCCAGCTCTGATGTGCAGCTATTTTATGCCAGCTTGACATCTACCTGAATGTACAGGCATCTGCCATTTACACAGTCAAACATTTTAAATATCATATCACCCTTGCTAGATCCCCTCCCAAGGAACATTCTCCCAAGTTTAGGGATGAAGACTCCTGGCCTCAAAGGAAGGCCACCTTTAAAGTCAGATTTTGATAGGATGCTTCTGCTTTGTAAATGTTTTTCCACACCTGGGCAAGGAGTCTGTTCATTTAGGATTGGAATGGCTATGCCACACTGTTGGTGCAGGAAATATGTTTCCCTTGAAAGTTGCCTTTGAAAAAGATAGGATGGCCCACCTTCACAGGGAATTAGCAAGTAAAGTTGTGTAGTCTCAAATTCAGTAGAACTCTTATTTTGATTGGTTCTAGACACTACCAGGTACAATACAAATCTAAAATAAAAGATGTCAAAGACTCCCAGAAAAAAAGTAAATAAAACAAATGAAGCCAAAATATTTATACTTTTTATGAGCATAACTTTGATAAAAACTGTTCAGGATGATAGAAATAAAAGTGTGGACTTCATGAAGCAATCAATCAGTAAATTATATACTATCACCTGCACAAATACTTTGAAATAGATTAAAGAGGTAAGACTTTAGTAATCTAAATTTTATAATTATTTTCTACTTGGAAAAAATTCCTTTTCTTTTCCAAGTGACAATCAGTTACTCAATTGAGTTATGAAACCTAAGCTTAAAGTTATGTATTATATTTACCAAATAAAAATGTAACTTTGGTATATAAAGTATTCTGCAGAAACCCTGCTCAGAGAAGGCAGTGGCACCCTACTCCGGTACTCTTGCCTGGAAAATCCCATGGATGGAGGAGCCTGGTAGGCTGCAGTCCATGGGGTCACTAAGAGTTGGACACGACTGAGTAACTTCACTTTCACTTTTCACTTTCATGCATTGGAGAAGGAAATGGCAACCCACTCCAGTGTTCTTGCCTGGAGAATCCCAGGGACGGGGGAGCCTTGTGGGCTGCCGTCTGTGAGGTCGCACAGAGTCAGACACGACTGAAGCAGCTTAGCAGCAGCAGCAGCAGAAACCCTGCCACAGAATAATAAGACTAGGATCAAAGAGATACAAGTTGGCACCCTTGGCATCAGACAGACAATCAATATATGTAAAAATTATNAGGTCGCACAGAGTCAGACACGACTGAAGCAACTTAGCAGCAGCAGCAGCAGAAACTCTGCCACAGAATAATAAGACTAGGATCAAAGAGATACAAGTTGGCACCCTTGGCATCAGACAGACAATCAATATATGTAAAAATTATTTAAGGAACTTTTCCTTCTACTAGGATCTTTTATTATAATTTGAACAGTTTTAACGGGGCTTCCCTGGTGGCTCAGCGGGAGAGAATCCACCTGCCAACGCAGGAGGTAAGGGGCGGGGTTGATTTGGGGGTTGGCAAGATCCCCTGGAGAAGAAAATGGCAACCCACTCCAGTGTTCTTACCTGGGAAATCCCATGGACAGAGGAGGCTGGCGTGCTCCAGTCCATGGGACCACAAAAAGTCACATCCAACTTAGCACTGAAACAACAAAAAAAGGGCTTGAATACTACACCATAAGATTGATTTGAAGAAGTTTGCTTTAAGCATTAGTGAAATTTACTTACATCTTTTAATACTGAAAAATCCAAAGCAAAATTTATTTTTGTGAGTTTGAGTAAAGGAATGGATGGACATCTCCCTGATTTTTATCACAGAGCAAAAATTCAATGCAAACATGACATTGAAGTTTATGTAAAGTTTGAATTTGTTTTTGGCTAAAACTGTAGCTTCCTAAATTTGTTACATTTATTCTTACACCATTATTCAAATGTACTATATAAAAGGAAACATGGAGTCAGTTAAATTAAATTTTTAAAGCCATTGTTATACAATTGACTCTGGTAAATTTTCAACACTACTGAGTTATATGGACTTACAGACATTTTCTGTTTACACTATCTAAGGGATGTTTTAAGGTGTTTTATTTTTCTGATGTGTTCTTAATATTTTTTAAGAATTTTACTTGTTTTTGTTTATTAATTTATTTGGCCTTGCTGGGTCTTCATTGCTGCACACAGGCTTTCTCTAGTGGGGGCTACTCTTCTGTGCACGGGGGCTCTAGAGTGCACGGGCTTTAGTAGCTGCAGCGCTTGGGTTCAGTAGCTCCCAGGCACGTGTAATATTCCCAGATCAGGGATCAAACCCATGTCCCTGCATTGGCAGGTGAATTATTAACCACTAGACCCCCACAGAAGTCCTAATAGGTTCTTAATAGTGGTTTAAGTGATTTAATGTCAACTTGTAAGTTCTTACTGGCTTTGATATCTTGGAATAGCAGTAACAGTGAGTATTCTTGGGTTGCCAGGAAATTTTCTAAAGGACCCGTTTTATGGGGCAGAGAAGATGTCTGTTGCGTGTGTTTTAGTGAATTTTTTCTTTTAGATAACTGTAGATTCACATACAGTTGTAGGAAAATACAGAGATCTCATGCATCCTTTACCCGAATGGGATCATCTTGCAGATGTCAGTGCAATATTCCAACTAGGATATTGACATTGATGCCATCAAGAAACAAAAGAATTTCACCATTGTGTTGTACTTTGAAAGTCACAATCACTTCCCTCCAGCGCTCACCCCATTCTCAACCCAAAGCAACCACTACTTTGTGCTCCAATTCTATAATATTGTCATTCCAAGCATGTTATATAAATGGAGCCAGATGGTACCTAACTATTTTGACTTCTTTTTAGCACAATTCTTTGGAGTTTTGTCCAGATTGCTGCATGTATCAATAGTTCATTCCTTTTTAATGTTGAGTTGTATTCTCCAGTACAGATGTATCACAGTTTCACTATTCACCCCTTGAAGGACATCTGGATTGTTTCCATTTTGCAACCATTATGGATAAACTACTATAAATATTTATGTACAGGATTATGTGCAAACATAGATTCTCATTTCTCTGGAATAAATACCCAGGAGAAAGTGAAAGCATTAATTGCTCAGTTGTGTCCAACTCTTTGCAACCCCATGGAATGTAGCCCACCAGGCTCTTCTGTCCATGGAATTTTCTGGGTAGGAATACTGAAGTGGTTTGCCATTTCCTTCTACAGGGGTCTCCCCAACCCAGGGATTGAACTCTGATCTCCTGCATTGCAGACAGATTCTTTACCATCTGAGCCACAAGGGAAGCCCCAGTGTCCTGGAGTGCAAATGCTAACTTGAAGTTTAGGTGCTAAATTGAAAGCTTGTTGCATTTTAAGAATCTGCCAGTTGCCCAGAGTGACTGTTGGCAGGAGCCAGAAGGGGAGATCCCACCCATGACAAGGTCATGCGAAGGAGACCTGATAAGCAAGGCTTCAGGACTTGAGGGACTCCCTAGGCCGATCCCACCCATGACAAGGTCATGTGGAAGAGACCTGATGAGCAAGGCAGATCAGGACTAGAGGGACCCCCTGGACCTTCTCAAGCATCTACCCCCAAACCAGAATCTCTCTGTCTTACTATTTTGTGCCTTTCACCAACCCTTCTGACATTAACAGGGGGCTATCCCCGACCACCTTTCTCTGAAAAAGTCAACTTAGGGCTTTAGTTAATAAGTCTCCTGGATGTGATAGGAGTGTTTCAACTCAAATACCTCTGATGGCTTTCTAGCTTGCTTGGCAGCTTTATCCAGACTCTTTCAGCTACTCTTGTGCTTGTTCACAGCCTCCTAACTGTGAGAGGCATGAGAANACCTCATGTGAAGAGTTGACTCATTGGAAAAGACTCTGATGCTTGGAGGGATTGGGGGCAGGAGGAGAAGGGGATGACAGAGGATGAGATGGCTGGATGGCATCATGGACTCGATGGACGTGAGTCTGAGTGAACTCTGAGAGATGGTAGTGAACAGGGAGGCTTGGCGTGCTGCAATTCATGGGGTTGCAAAGAGTCTGACATGAATGAGCAACTGAACTGAACTGAATAACTGTGAAACAAGAACAGAATTATAATCTGCTGTTGTCTGAGATATGCCAGTTGGTAAACTCAAAAAATGTATGTACCAGGGCACATTCTTGCTCCTAAACCTTTCTCCAACATTATTTTAAAACAAAACTTTAAAATAATTTCAGGAAATAGTTTGATTTTATAAATATTTTAAGTGATTCAAAAAGTATAAAATGGGTCATATTGAACACAATGTTATGTACACCTTCTCAAAAGGCAAGACCAAAAATTTTTTCTAAGAGAATTTTGTTTTCTCAAAACTCATTTTTTAATTCCAAAAGTTTCAAAGGAAAGCAAAATTCATATAAAAGAGAGACAATGCCACATGATCTGGCACACATATCTAGGACAGATAATGAATGAGGGAGAAAATTAATGAGGGTGATTAAGACATGAGAGAGGCTTCAAAAGAGAATAAATTAACCACCCAAGGATTAAGAAAGTTCTCTTGGGAAATCATGACATCCTTACATGTTTTGCTAAAACACTTATGGTTGTGAAAGTCAATTATAAAATATGGTTTATTTCCTACAATCCTATAAAACTCAACACTTGAATTATTCTTTATTTGTTCAATGAGTCAATGTTTTGTTAAAATTATAATCTAAATTTTTTTTAATGTTCAATAAAGTGGTTACACTTTTAGTTTTATATCTCAGGATAAATTTCCAATTAATTTCCTATTATAACTGAGCAGGGAGGCTTATTGTCTTAGAACAGAAAGACCAATATTAAGGCAACAATCCTTTGCTTTGCAGAAAAGTCTTTACTGCAGAGCAGCCGGGTAAGGAGATAAGATCTGTCAGATCTGTCTCTCCACTGGCTTTTTTTTTTAAGGTTTTGTGTGTGGTTTTTTTTTAATATTGATTCATTGATTTTTATTTTGGCTGAACTGAGTTTTCATTGCTGCATGCAGGTTTCCCTTAGTTGTAGTGAGCAGCTCTTTGCAGTGGCTTCTCTTATTGCAGAGCATGGGCTCTAGAACATGCAGACTTCAATAGTCGCAACACGCAGGCTCAGTAGTTGTGGCACACAGTTTTGGTTGGTCCTCAGCATGTGGGATCCTCCCCAACCGGGGATCAAACCTGTCTCCCCTGCATTGGCAGGCAGTTTCTTATCCATTGGGCCACCGGAAAAGTCCTCCAATGGCTTTTGATTGAGATATTTATCATGGAAGTAGGGAATAGAAGGATTTTGAGGCTATCAGATGAATGGTGGAGGGGTAAAGGGAAGTTTCAGGAGTCCACTGTGCAGGTGGACAGTGTCTTTTGTGTCTCTTCATGGCTCAAATGTGCAAATTTGGGGCATTTCCCTAAGTTACATGTAGATTTTTGGCTTGTGATGTCCAAAGTTCACTTCTAGGTCATTCTAGTCCTTTAACCTGTATGTTAGTTAAAGGAACTGTCAGTGAGTTATTTTCTTATCTGCAGTTTTCTTGGTTTCACACTCAATTGTAAATACTCACCAGTTCCAAGATGAGGCCAAGACTTTGGGTCTGGGCTCCCATGTTGAATGATTATCAATATCAGTTGGGGTTTGGGGCTTAAAAGATATACGACAGATAACAAATATAGAAATTTACAAGAAGGAATATAAATCCTAGCATGCATAAAGCAATAATACCCAATTAAAATAATCTCTCAAATGTAGACCTCATTCCTGATGGGATCAATGAGATGATATTTTCTAAAAGATTGAATCCAGGTTCTTGTGATGCCACTTGTTAGAGCCACGATGCTTGTTGTCTAATTTTATCCCGATGAATTTCTACTTCCTAGGAAGTGTTAGTATAAACACACTATGATGGGTTAGCTACTGCACAAACACCTCCTTGTTCAGCTAGAATTCAGTCTAGAGCAATTCTGTTGTTTGATGCTATTCTGCCTAAGGAATCTAGTGCCTTCTTCTAGATGCTAGTGGCTTGAGTTGTCTCTTTTGCTACTATTCACAGGGTGAGGGAGAGATTTCTAATCATGTGTTCTTGAGCGGCAAGCCCCCATCATGGTTTTAGAGTCATCCAAAGAAATATCTGGTGGAGTCCAATAGCCCACTTGGGCAAATACTTATCTGGAACTCTGGCGGTTGAATTAGCATCTAATCTGGGCTTTATAGCTCTGGAGGAAAAGTTTTAAGGAAATAGTCCAGAGTTGAAAGTCATTAGACTTTTGGATGGAGAAGAGTGATTCAATACCCTAGTAAGGAAATACCTCACATATACCAACAGGTACATTCACAGGCCTAAGACTGACCATCAGAACTGCAGACCAAGGCGTACCCTGAGGAGGTACAGAGAATGCAGGACATACAGTTAAAACGCATGCTCTCATTTTGGGGGATTTTACCTGAGACATGACCAGGTAAAGGCTCAGTGTAAAGCATTGTCCAAGAGGAACAGTTTAATCTGCAGATAGGCAAAGGAGCATGTGTTTTCTCTTATCTTACTATCATGCATATTTGAGTAGCTCAATCTTTGTCAGTTTGGTTGAAATTCTTACATATTAAATATAGGAGGAAAGCAGATTGGGAAAGATAAGTATGGGTTTTACAATATCCTGACCAAGCGGCACTATGGCAGGAACCTTGACGAGGGCAAATGCTAGGGTCATCTTTTCTATCTGAGGACGTGAGAAAAGGACCAAATTTAGGCTTAGACAAGAATAAAAGCAGGGGACAGGAAATTGTTCATCAACAGGAAAATTTCTGTTGATTAGCCTGACCTGATAGACTACATCTGAGGGTGTTTCATCACTCATCGTGGTGGAGTTGGGTATGCTCAAGAACTCAGTTATTGGCATCTCTGTATTATCACCATGATCACATATGGAGTCAGGCTTGGGATGATATACCCAGCCATCAGTTGGGTTTTCTGATTTTGAAAAAGCTTGTTAAGTTCTTATTAGAAAATTATCTTAATGAGATAATTGAGGCATATGAGAGGCTAAGGCAAATAAGAGGAGGTAGCAAAGGAAAATAGGGAGCATTGGAGGCTCTTTCTTAGAAGACCTGCTGCTGCTGCTGCGGCTAACTTGCTTCAGTTGTATCTGACTCTGTGTGACCCCATAGATGGCAGCCCACCAGGCTTCCCCGTCCCTGGGATTCTCCAGGCAAGAACACTGGAGTAGGTTGCCATTTCCTTCTCCAATGCATGAAAATGATAAGTGAAAGTGAAGTCTCTCAGTCATGTCCAACTCTTAGCGACCCCATGGACTACAGCCTACCAGGCTTCTCCATCCATGGGATTTGCCAGGCAAGAGTACTGGAGTGGGTTGCCATTGCCTTCTCCACTTAGAAGACCTAGAAGCTATATTTCTTCTAGAAGCCAATTTTTCTTCTTGTTATTTCTTTCTGAAAGGCAATTTAAGATCAGTTAAGTGTTTGCACTCATAGTGGGGAGTGGAAAAGTCAGGGTTAGGATTCTGCCACCAATCCACTTCTGATGGCCTGATATTCTATGATGCACATCCTATCGTTTCCACTCTGTCTTACCTCGATGGAACAGTTTCAGCGGTTTGGTAGGCTTTATCCCACAGCCAGATGGTCTCTGGATTGGTTAATTACACATAAGATGATCATCATACCAGTTTGTCTCAGCCTTAATTTTACTTATGATCTTCCGATAATTGTTAGTAGAGCTGCTTTTGTCCTCAGATATGTCCTGGTTTAGATGATAAATCATGTGGTCATTCTAAGTATAAAGAAGAACTCTTACTTAAGAGAGTTCTTAGTCCTACACTTTCATATTAAGCAGAAGAATATTAGGCAGAAGAAATAGATACTATGGCATAACCCCGGAAATGACCACTTCTTAGACTGGACACTATGTCACTGCATTTAGCACTGCAGTCTCTAAGGGAAACCGATATTAGGAAGCTTTGAAAAATACCTGGTGAGAAAGAAATGCATCTCAAATAAGACCTGGAAATTGGAACTGCTATTGTTGCAGATGTTTAAACTTTGCAAGTAAGTGAAAGCTGTCAAATGTCTTTAAGACAGAAGAGAGAATGCTTTTTTCAATTAAAAAATTTTAATTGAAGTATATTTGATTACAATGTTGTGTTACTTTCTGCTCTTCAACAAAGTGTATCAATTATGCATACATCCTCTCTTTTTAAGATTCTTTCCCATATAGTTCATTACAGAATATTGAATAGAGTTTCCTGTGCTATACAGTAGGTCCTTATTAGTTATCTATTTTATATGTAGTAGTGTGTATATGTGGGCTTCCCTGGTGGTTCAGGTGGTAAAGAATCCACCTGCAATTCAGGAGACCTGGGTTCGATCCCTGAGCCAGAAAGATCCCCTAGAGGAGGGCATGGCAAACCACTCCAGCATTTTTGCCTGGAGAATCCCTATGGCCAGAGAAGCCGGGCAGGCTATAGGCCACGGGATTTCAAAGAGTTGGACATGACTGAACAACCAAGCAGACACACAGTATGTGTATGTCAATCCCAGCCTCCCAATTTATCCCTCCTTCCTTTCCCCCCTCATAACCCTAAGGTTGTTTTCTACATCTGCGACTCTATTTTTTGTAAATAAGTTCATTTGTACCATTTTTTAAGATTCTATATGTAAGCAATATAATG
Organism: Neotragus pygmaeus; assembly: GCA_006410875.1. NCBI lineage: Eukaryota > Metazoa > Chordata > Mammalia > Artiodactyla > Bovidae > Neotragus > Neotragus pygmaeus. Next base: position 2,476,979 of record SJYV01043663.1, read on the forward strand.
CAATATTTGTCCTCTGACTTACTTCACTCAGTACGACAATCTCTAGATCCATCCATCTTGGTATATGACATTATTTCATTCTTTCTTTGGCTGAGTAATATTCCACTGTATATATGTACAACATCTTTATTCATTCCTCTGTTGATGGACATTTAGGTTGCTTGCCTGTTCTGGCTATTGTAAATGGTGCTGCAGTGAATACCAGAGTGCACACATCCTTTCAAATTCTGGTTTTCTCTGGACATATGCCTAGGAGTAGAATTTCTGGGTCATATGGTAGCTTTATTTTTAGTTTTTGAAGAAAGCTTCATACTGTTTTTCAAAGTAGCTATACCAATTTACATCCCTACCAATAGTGTTCACTTTTCTCCGCACCCTCTCCAGCATTTATTATTTGAGATTTGTTGATGATGGTCATTTTGACTGGTGTAAGACAATATCTTACTGTGGTTTTGACTTTTCATTCTCTAATGATTCAGTGATGTTGAACATCTTGTCATGTGTTTTTGGCCATCTGTATGTCTTCTTTGGAGGAATGTCTCTTTAGGTCTTCTGCCCATTTTTTGATTGAGTTGCTTGCTTTTTTGGTAAGGGGCTGCATGAGATGTTTGCATATTTTGAAGGTTAATCACTTTTGGTTGCTTTATTTGCAAATAATTTCCTAATTTCTGTAAGTTGTCTTTTTGTCTTGTTTATGGTTTCTTTTGCTATTCAAAAGCTTTTAAATTTAATTAGATCTCATTTATTTTTGTTTTTATTTTCATTACTCTAGGAAGAATCCCTTGGTGAGTTACATTAAAAAAATTTTTTTTTCATTATTACAAGCAATGCTGCAATCAACATCACCTTGCTTCATATTCTAGTAAAGAAATTTTCATTTAATTTTGTGAATTCAGATTGTAAAATGAATTCAGACTCAGGAGAGAATTTTACATCAAATGAAAGAAAAAAGACCACATCTTTGGAGGAGATGCCTTTGATCATGGGTGGTAGGAGTAATAGCAATTCCCAGGGCACATCTTTTATTTGGAAGTACTCTGAGCCAAAATTTTGTTTTAAAAAAATAATATTGAATTGAGAGATTCTAGGGCAGATGACTGTGATAGAATAGTTGTTTAGTCTCCCCACATTGTTCTCTAGGCTGAGCAACCAGGATAGCAAAACAAAAATATCTAAAACAACAAAACTGAATGACAAGTTGTCCAAAACAGGAGTGAGTGGGTACAGCCTCAGTTCAGTTCAGTCACTCAGTCGTGTCCGACTCTGCGAACCCATGAATCAAAGCACGCCAGGCCTCCCTGTTCATCATCATCTCCCAGAGTTCACTCAGACTCACGTCCATCGAGTCCATGATGCCATCCAGCCATCTCATCCTCGGTCGTCCCCTTCTCTTCCTGCCCCCAGTCCCTCCCAGCATCAGAGTCTTTTCCAATGAGTCAGCTCTTCGAATGAGGTGGNTGCATATCTGAGCTTATTGATATTTCTCCCGGCAATCTTGATTCCAGCTTGTGCTTCTTCCAGCCCAGCTATAAAAAGGAATGAAATAGTGCTATTTGCAACAACACGGCTGGACATACATTATGACAATAGAAACTGTCATATAGAGTGAAATAAGAAAGAGAAAACAAATATTGCATAATATCGGTTATATGTGAAATCCAGAAAAATGGTATAGATGAACCTATTTGCAAAGCAGAAATAGTCACAGATGTACAAAACAGTTACCAAGGTGGAGAAGAGAGATGGGATTAATCAGGAGATTGGGATTAACATATATACACAACTATGTACTAAGTAGATAACTGAGGAGAACCTACTATATACAGGGAGCTGTGCTCAATGCTCTGTGGTGACCTAAATGGGAAAGAAATCTAAAAAAAAGTGGATTATATACATATAATTGATTCACTTTGCTGCACAGCAGAAACTAACACAATGTCGTAAAGCAACTATACTCCAATAAAATTGATTTAAAAATTCTTTTAGCCTTTGAATTGACAATTTTAATTAAAATGTACCTTGTTGTAGACCTCTTTATATTCAGACTATTTGGGATTCTTTGGGCTTTATGGATGTGAATGTCTATTTGCTTACCTAGATTTCAGAAGTTTTTAATCCTTATTTTTTAAAATAAGTTTTCTGTTCCCTTTCTTCTTCTTCCAGGACTCCCATAATGCATATATTGATTTATTTTAATTGTCCCTTAAGTCCTATAGACATTCTCACTCCCTCCATTTTTCTCTTTCAATTGGATAATTTCAAATATTTTATTTTTAAGTTCATTGATTCTTTTTGCTTGAGTGAATTTGTTGTTGAAGCTCTCTACTGCATTATACTTTTCATTCATTGTATCCTTCAGTAGTAGGATTTCCGTTTGAATCTTTTTTTAATGATATATATCTCTTGTTGAATGTTTTATTTTGTGTATGTGTCATTTTCCTGCNGATTCTTTTTGCTTGAGTGAATTTGTTGTTGAAGCTCTCTACTGCATTATACTTTTCATTCATTGTATCCTTCAGTAGTAGGATTTCCGTTTGAATCTTTTTTTAATGATATATATCTCTTGTTGAATGTTTTATTTTGTGTATGTGTCATTTTCCTGCTTTCACTTAGTTGTTTATCTGTGTTTGCTTGTAGCTCACTGAGCTTTTTTAAAACAATTACTTTAAAAAATAATGAATGACTAAATTTACAGATCTCTGTTCCTTTTTTATCTGTTCCTGGTAATTTATTATATTTTTTTAGTGGTATCATATTTCCTTGAATTTTGTGTTTCCTGTAATTTTGCATTCCTGTCTGTATATTTGAAGAAGCAGTTACCTCTTCCAAACTTTAAAGACTGGTTTTAGTAATGAAAGACCTTCACTTGTGGGTGGGCACAAGGGTACTACCTGGGTGGGTTGTGTGACAGCCCTGGGTCTGATGCCACATGCGGGACACGTGATGATGCCAGATCTGGAGACACATTCTGGGTTCCCTTGGGTTCATGATACCACTGGGTCTGGTGGGTATACAGCAACTCCAGGTCTGGAGGGGTGGGCATGTGGTGGTGACAAGGCTGTAGGTGTGGCACATCTTAGGGGAGGGGGTGAGTTGGCATGGGGTCCTGGAGGCTCAAGCAGTTGAATTCCCCATTGGCTAATGCTGTGGGATTCCTTGGCAACAAAGGCTGTGGGAAGCCAAGAGAAAGCAAGGGCCGCTGCAGTCCTTGGTGTAAAGGCTTCTGGGGCACTCTTTCTCTCGTTTTCCCCCCTCAGAGGAATTCACAGTGCAGGGTATTCCTCTTGGCACTGAATTATACTGTTCTGGAAGGTAGGGTGATGCACATAAAATGATTTCTACCTCTTCTATATGGCCATTCTTAGTTTTTATGCTCCACTGGGTTATTGCAGCTTCTTAATTATAATCCAGAGTTCTCCCAGAGCTATTTTCATCCATGGATAACTGCCAAACTGTTTGAGATTTGTGTGTGTTTGAGTGTGTGCGTGTATAGGAGGAGATGAGAGCTGAGGTCTCCTAGTATGCCATTTTTTGATATTACATTTATTCTTTCTTGTTTTCCACTTTTCCTTTTAATTATTCAGTAGGGATGAACTTTTGCTCTTCCTGTTTGGAATTTTCAGCATTCCCATAACATTGCTCTTACTTTTAAGAATTAAAAAATGAAAGATAACATGCATTAACTTGTATTTTAAAGAAGGAGCTGATCTTAGAAGACACTTAACTAAATGAACATGAAGGAAAATAAAGCACTTTCTTTTCTTTAGACTTACTCCAGTACTTAAAAAGTAAAAAAGAAAGACAAAAAGGCTCTTTTGGTCTTCTGCTTCTTGACAACCACCAGAAAAATATTATTTAAAGAAATAAAGGGCTTCTTTGTTCTTTCTCTTTTATAACACAAAAAATATAAAATGCTACATTTCCAAAAATATGTTTATTTTTTTGCACAAGCATCCTTGCATAGTAAAAGTACTTTTTGCTCAGTTGTTTCAATGCACTACACTTTATCTACAATTTCATTACACGTATACAGCAAATAAGCACGCATGGCTTTTATATCCTTAATGATTTTTTTCTCTATATGTAGGTTTAAAAAAATAGTCGAACAGTTTTCCCAGTAATGTGACATGTAATGCATGTACATTGTTCTCATATTTTAAAAAAATATGTGTAAAATAAAGGTTGAGTAATTTTAACTCAGTATTTATCTTTTTAAAATTGTGTTGCAATTTTGTTCTCTACACATGTAAAATACTGTATTTGTAGCCATTCTTACAAGTTTATATTTTTCTATCTTGTTTTATATGAATGCTATATGACATTCAAAAAGAATTTTTCTTGATTGAGAAAAGGGACACAAAATGCAAAATCCACAATTTTTATAACTGAAAATTGATAGTTGTTCTTTAGAACTTTATTACACTGGGTGTCATCTTCTTTGGGCTTTTAGTTAGCTAATGAATGAATACATTAGACAGTTTGGGGTTTTAGTTGGGATTTTACATGGCTTGCATTTTAATTCTCTAGTTCTTAGCTGTTTATATTAACCCATAGCACTATTTTAATAAATGTTATAATGCCAACTTTAGAAAAGATGAAAGATATAAGTAAAAAGATAAGATAGAAAGATGAAGGCTTCTGAGATTAGTTGTCAAGTATTGTTTTCTTTTTCAATAAACTCAGACTAGATAGGCCAGCTCTCTGCTAAGCCACAGAAAGTGTGGAGGGAATGACTCTCCAGGGCCATGCAAATTTGTCCTTCTTATGCAGTTTGCTTAGGCATCCCTTCCCCTGACAATCTCTAATGGAGGCCCATCCCAAGTCAGCTTATTTCTCCTTACCTTAAATTTTTTTCAGTGGACAAATACCAGGCACTGTTTCCCCCATCAATGTCAGATGAATGAAAACGTCTCTGCATAAAACTGCCAAAACCCTTCTTTTCAAACTAAGGTAAAGGAGAAGGCATCAAGATTGCCAGGAGAAATATCAATAACCTCAGATATGCAGATGACACCACCCCTATGGCAGAAAGAGAAGAGTAACTAAAAAGCCTCTTGATGAAAGTGAAAGAGGAAAGTGAAGAAGTTGGTTTAAAGCTCAACATTCAGAAAACGAAGATCATAGCAGCCAGTCCCATCACTTCATGGGAAATAGATGGAGAAATAGTGGAAACAGTGGCTGACTTTGTTTTGGGGGGCTCCAAAATCACTGCAGATGGTGATTGCAGCCATGAAATTAGAAGACACTTACTCCTTGGAACGAAAGCTATGACCAGCCTAGACAGCAGATTAAAAAGCAGAGATATTACTTTGCCAACAAAGATCCCTCTAGTCAAGACGGCTATGGTTTTTCTAGTGATCATGTATGGATGTGAGAGTTGAACTGTGAAGAAAGCTGAGCACCAAAGAATTGATGCCTTTGAACTGTGGTGTTAGAAAAGACTCTTGAGAGTCCCATGGACTGCAAGGAGATCCAACCAGTCCATTCTAAAGGAGATCAGTCCTGGGTATTCATTGGAAGGACTGATGCTGAAGCTGAAACTCCAATACTTTGGCCACCTCATGCGAAGAGTTGATTAATTGGAAAAGACTCTGATGCTGGGAGGGATTGGGGGCAGGAGGAGAAGGGGACAAAAGAGGATGAGATGGCTGGATGGAATCACTGACTCGATGGACATGAGTTTGAGTAAACTCCGGGAGTTTGTGATGGACAGGGAGGCATGGCATGCTGCAATTCATGGGGTCACAAAGAATCGGACACGACTGAGTGACTGAACTGAGCTGAAAGGAGAAGGCACTTCCCATACCACTTGGGACAGGAATTACAGAACAACTCTCTCCAAAGAAAGCTTCTTCACATATTCTCTTTTGACTTTATATCAATTCACTTCAGTCACTCAGTCCTGTCCAACTCTGTGACCCCATGGACTGCATCACCATACATAGCCTCAATTATTTTTACACCTACTTAGAAATTCTTGCATAGTGGTTTCTTTTAAATGAAATCTTTTTTATTTTCTTTCTTTCTAGAAACAACATGGAAGAGTCATGAAGACTTTGACAATGGTTTTCAATGTTGGCTGGACATTAGAATCACTAAAATGTGAAAGTGGCTCAGTCATGTCTGACTCTTTGCAACCCCATGGATTGTACAGCCCATGGAATTCTCCAGGCCAGAATTCTGGAGTGAGTAGCTTTTCCCTTTTCCAGGACATCTTCCCAACCCAGGGATCGAACCTAGGTCTCCTGCATTGCAGGTGGATTTTTTACCAGCTGAGCCACCAGGCAGGGAAGCCCAAGAATATTGGAGTGGGTAGCCTATCCCTTCTCCAGCAGATCTTCCCAACCCAGGAATCGAACTGGGGTCTCCTGCATTGCAAGCAGATTCTTTACCAACAGAGCTATCAGGAAAGCCCTTAGAATCACTAGAAAAGATCTTAATTATCCCCATGCCCCAAGTGTGTTAAGTCACTTCAGTAGTATCTGACTCTTTGTGACACTATGGATTGTTACCTGTCAGGCTCTTCTGTTCATGGGATTCTCCAGGCAAGAATACTGAAGTGGGTTGCTATGCCTTCTGCAAGGGAATCTTCCCAACTCAGGGATTGAACTCTCATCACTTTACATCTCCTGCATTGGTAGGCGGGTTCTTTGCCATTAGTGTTACCTGGAAAGCCCATGCCCTGGCTACACCTTGACCAATGAAGTCAGAGTCTTTGGAGGTGAGCTCCAAGCATCAGTAGTTTTTCAAACTTTCCAGGTGATTCCAGTGTGCAAAGTTGAGAGCTTCCGCTTTTGTAGAACAGAGAAGGCAATGGCAGCCCACTCCAGTACTCTTGCCTGGAAAATCCCATGGACAGAGGAGCCTGGTAGGCTGCAGTCTATGGGGTCGCGAAGAGTTGGACACAACTGAGCGACTTCTCTTTCACTTTTCACTTTCGTGCATTGCAGAGGAAATGGCAACCCACTCCAGTGTTCTTGCCTGGAGAATCCCAAGGATGGGGGAGCCTGGTGGGAGACGCAGTTGGACACGACTGAAGTGACTTAGCAGCAGCAGCAGCTTCTGTAGAAACAAAGAATTACTTTTGGTGCTTAAATAAAATTTCCACCAGCTTGCACTCTTGATTGTGGATTTATTCAGTTCATCTAGTGCATGTCTTCTAAAAGCAGGTACCCCAACTCCCTTCATGTTTCAGTTGGTGCGTGAGTGTAGGCTGTAGCCCACAGTTGTGTTTCTAGGAGCTGAGCAGAATAGATGTTTTGCTTTCTTTCAATTGTTTCTGTTTTCTCTTGGCCACTAAATTTTGTCTCTGAATTTTCAAGATGTGCTTCCCACCTCTTGGTTTGGGAAACCCTTTATAGCTACCTTAAACAATACTTTGCTTCCCTTATCCACTGCCTGTTATGGAATCAGTGAATCAGACTCTTAGCTGAGTGACTCCTGGTCCGCTTTGTTTGATGAACTCTTTAGAATTCCACTACTGGTTGTGATCTCTCCCCTTTTCCCATACCACCTCTACGGGCCAAGACTCAGGCATCTATTAAAGCCAGGTATTATTGAAAATAATTCTTTTATATTCCAAGCTTTCCACACATAACCGTACTTAATCTTCTGAATCATGCTATGAAGTGGAATATCATCATTGTGTTGTAATAATAATTTTTACTTTAATAAACTCAAGTTGACAAAAGACCAAAAAATTCTTTACATATATTTTTTCTCCTACAAAACAATTAAACTGTTGAAAAGTAGTTATTGTAGGATCTTGAACATATTGGGCAGTTATTAAATGTGTAACTGCTTGAGGCATTAATTCTGCCCTCCAGTGCAGTGCTAAGATATGATCTGAAGATCAGCAGGAAGGCAATATTTGGAAGCTGGTTATAAATAGAAAGCTGGTTATAGTTCAGTCAGTAAAGCATCTGCCTGCAATGTGGGAGTACAGTTCAGTTCAGTCGCTCAGTCATGTCCAACTCTTTGTGACCCCATGAACCACAGCACCCCAGCCCTCCCTGTCCATCACCAACTCCCAGAGTCCAACCAAACCCATGTCCATTGAGTCGGTGATACCATCCAACCATCTTATCCTCTGTCAGCCCCTTCTCTTCCTGCCTTCAATCTTTCCCAGCATCAGGAACTTTTCCAATGAGTCAGCTCTTTGCATCAGGTGGCCAAAGTATTGAAGTTTCAGCTTCAACACCAGTCCTTTCAATGAACACCAGAACTGATCTCCTTTAGGATGGACAGGTTGGATGTCCTTGCTGTTCAAGGGACTCTCAAGAGTCTTCTCCAACATCACAGTTCAAAATCATCAATTCTTCAGTGTTCAGGTTTCTTTACAGTCCAACTCTCACATCCATACATGACTACTGGAAAAACCATAGTCTTGACTAGACAGACCTTTGTTGACAAAGTAATGTCTCTGCTTTTTAATATACTATCTAGGTTGGTCATAATTTTTGTTCCAAGGAGTAAGCGTCTTTTAACTTCATGGCTGCAGTCACCATCTGCAGTGATTTTGGAGCCCCCCAAAATAAAGTCAGCCACTGTTTCCGCATCTATTTTCCATGAAGTGATGGGACTGGATGCCATGATCTTGGTTTTCTGAATGTTGAGCTTTAAGCTAACTTTTTCACTCTTCTCTTTCACTTTCATCAAGAGGCTCTTTAGCTCCTCTTCACTTTCTGCCATAAGGGTGGTGTCATCTGCATATCTGAGGTTATTAATATTTCTCTCAGCAATCTTGATTACAGCTCGCGCTTCCTTCAGCCCAGCATTTCTCATGATGTACTCTGCATATAAGTTAAAATAAGAAATGTGGGAGACCTGGGTTCAATTCCTGGGTCAGGAAGTTCCCCTGGAGAAGGAAATGGCAATCCACTCCAGTATTCTTTCCTGGAGAATCCCATGGATGTAGGAAACTGGCAGGCTATATACAGTTCATGGGATCACAAGAGTCAGACGTAATCCAATGCTCACATCCATACATGACTACTGGAAAAACCATAGCTTTGACTAGATGTACCTTTGTTGGCAAAACAATGTCTCTTCTTTTAATATGTTGTCATAGTTTTGGTCTGTTGGTCATAGTTTTCCTTCCAAGGAGAAAGCGTCTTTTAATTTCATGGCTGCAATCACCATCTGCAGTGATTTTGAAGCCCAAGAAAATAAAGTCTGTCACTATTTCCATTGTTTTCCCATCAATTTGCCATGAAGTGATGGGACCAGATGCCATGATCTTCGTTTTTTGAACGTTGAGTTTTAAGCTACTTTTTCACTCTCTCCTTTCACTTTCATCAGGAGGCTCTTTAGTTTTTTAGTTCTTCTTCACTGTCTGCCATAAGGGTGATGTCGTCTGCATATCTGAGGTTATTGATATTTCTCCCAGCAATCTTGATTCCAGCTTGTACTTCATCCAGCCCAGCATTTCTCATGATGTACTCTGCATATAAGCTAAATAAACAGGGAGACAATATACAGCCTTGACGTACTCCTTTCCCAATTTGGAATCAGTCTGTTGTTCCATGTCCAGTTCTAACTGTTGCTTTTTGACCCAGATACAGATTTCTCAGGAGGCAGGTAAGGTGGTCTGATATTCTCATCTCTTGGTTGTACTTACCTGTTAATATGCAACCCTTTCCCTTGAAATCAGGAGCTAGTAGAGGGTCTTGCTTTTATTTTGTCTTATTTGGTACACCCTCAGATATCTAGGGTGTAATTCTTTACATACACATGTGTATGTAATTCTTTACATACACATATTCGGGATTTGAGCCTAAATTCTAGGTCCTGTTATTTGAAGTATTTCAAATAATATCACTAAAGCCACAAATTGTTTTTCAAACAAAGATAACCCAATTGGCTTGTATCTGGATGAAATAAATAGGTAAACACAGTTGATTCTATCCACTGACAATTGTTCCCTTTAACAAGAAAAAAATAACATCACTATTATCAGTCATGGAGAAGGCAATGGCAACCCACTCCAGTACTCTTGTCTGGAAAATTCCATGGACGGAGGAGCTGGTAGGCTGCAGTCTATGGGATCGCAAAGATTCGGACACGAGTGAGCGACTTCACTTTCACTTTTCACTTTTGTGCATTGGAGAAGGAAATGGCAACCCACTCCAATGTTCTTACCTGGAAAATTCCAGGAACGGGACAGCCTGATGGGCTGCCGTCTATGGGGTCGCACAGAGTCAGACACAACTGAATTGACTTAGCAGCAGCAGCAGCATTATCAGTCAACACTTTAAAAATAAGTCATATTCCAATAATTCATGTCTATGGCAGTTATTTGTAATGATGAACATATTTTCAGCTAGGACCAGTGTAATAACAATGGTTCACTTTATGAGTCTAGCACCCAAAGCCAATTAATTTTTTAAATATTTTTATTTATTTTTGGCTGTGCAGGGTTTTCTCTCGTTGCAGCACATCGGCTTCTATTGCAGCGGCTTCGGCACCATCTGAGCCACCAGCGAAGACCCTTGTAGTGGATTCCCTTGCTGTGGAGCACAGGCCCTGCTGCATGTGGGCTTCAGTATCAGTAGCATGTAGTCTCAGTAGCTGTGGCTCCCGTGCTCTAGAGCACAGGCTCAATAGTTTTGGTCCACAGACTTAATTGCTCTGCAGCATGTGGGATCTTCCCAGTTCAGGGGTTGAATCTGTGTCTCCTGCATTGGCAGGCAGATTCTTTACCACTGAGCCACCAGGGAGGCCCCAGTTAAGTTTCTGAGTAAACTTAGTACCTCATGACAGTGACAGTGATAATTGTTCAGTCGTGTCTGACTCTGTGTGACCACACGGACTGTAGCCTGCCATAGGATTCTCCAGGCAAGAATACTGGAGTGGGTTGCCATTCCCTTCTTCAGGGGATCTTCCCAACCCAGGAATGGAACCTGGGTCTCCTACATTGCAGCAGATTCTTTACCTTATGAGCCACTAGGGAAGCCCCAAGTACATCATAGGCAAAACAAAAGCAAGTAAACAAAGAAAATCCTCATGATCTGGATTGGTCTAGGAATTTAACATTATTTATCATGCTATTTCTTTAGGAACGTGTGTCATAGCATAAATACGTATCTCCTTTCTGTGTAAATGTGTTCTCAGTGACTTCTGGTCAGCAAGATAGAAGCTAAAAGAATATTTGGAGCTATCAGATTTTCTCACCAACTCCAGGGTAGACCAGTTATTCCTAAGGATGGGCTATGTGATTCTGAGATCTTACCCAATTGCCAGTGCCAAGAAACAGTAAACATTTGAATGTTATCAAAATGATGGCCATGAGAGTTATGCAGATACATGGACAGATGTTTACAATTGCAAAAATGCAGGCTCTGGTATGTTAAACAATACCACCCCCTCTCCTCAGCCATATACCCAAAAGGGAAAACAACAGCAACAAATTGTGGTAAGAAAAAAAATAGCAACACAGAGGCTAAAATGCTAATAATAACTGTGTTTGGATTGAATTAGTGTTTCCTGCTTTTCTTTCTTCTCAATTACCTCTAGCTTGCTTAATTTATTTTGTAATAAAACACCAGAATAATTTAGCTTCATAAGTTATAATTTCTGCAAAAGCAGAAATCTTATTTGTAGTACATACACAGATACCATCACTACAGAGAAAACTGCAAAAAAATCCTTAATGAATATTTGTGTTATATAAGTAATCAATCAAAAAGTGACAAGACCAAAGAATAACAGTTTAGAATGTAGCTATGGTAAAAGAGGTAATTTTTCTTCTTTGCATTTTTCTCAGATGAAGTAAAGAAAGATCAGCACCATGTGAAGATGCAAAGAACCATATAGGTTTTAAAGGTCTGTGTTGTGGAGAAAGAGTCTGCAACATGAAGTAGTCTACTTTAGCGAAAGGATGTGCAGAAGTAAAAATTATATACAAAAATCCTAATAAGTAGGCAAGTCCTATTTTGCTCAGTCTACTTTAATTTCCAAACAGGATGAGCAAATAATGAAAGAAAAGCATTTGCAGATGTCTTTAAGTTGTCTCCGTTTGCTTGCAATATCTTGAAGAATCTTGAAGTTATGATGCTTCTTTGAATCTTTTAGTAAAATTCCAGGTATTCCAACAATTGTGTGTTATAATGACAACTCTAAATTTCATATATTGGCGGAGAAGGCAATGGCAACCCACTCCAATACTCTTGCCTGGAAAATCCTATGGATGGAGGAGCCTGGTAGACTGCAGTCCATGGGGTCGCTAAGAGTTGGACACGACTGAGTGACTTCACTTTCACTTTTCATGCATTGGAGCAGGAAATGGCTACACACTCCAGTGTTCTTGCCTGGACAGGAACAGGGGAGCCTGGTGGGCTTCCGTCTATGGGGTCGCACAGAGTTGGACACGACTGAAGTGACTTAGCAGCAGCAGCAGCAATCCCTGGCTGTGGCTCTTGTGACCCAGACAGCATTCCCGTTGACTTTCAGTGGAAATGTTCTCTATTACTCACCATATTTGTTGAGCATATTTGTTGGCACTGATGCAAGTTTGACAGCCACCCCCGCCCCCCAGGGCATAGGGAGATGATGGAGTGTATGGTGGCCATAGCTCTCTGTCAAAAAGACTGGGCCATAGAGATCTTTAAGTTGAGCTATTTTTTAAAGCTCTACTAAGGTATAATATCTGGCTTTCCTGGTGGCTCAGCGGTAAAGAATCTGCATGCAGTGCAAGAAATACAGGAGACCAGGGTTCATTCCCTGGGTTGGGAAGATCCCCTGGAGGAGGAAATGGCAACCCACTAGAGTATTCTTGCCTGGAAAATTCCACGGACAGAGGAACCCTTTGGGCTACGGTCTGGGTCACATACGACTGAGCTACAAACACACACACACAAGGTATAATTTACATTTGCTAAACTGAGTGTATTTAAAGTACAACTTGACAAGTTTTGACACAGGTGTGAACCTCTGAGACTATCACCATAGACCTGATAGTGAACATATCTGTCATGGTGTATTTACCTTATTTGTTCTATAATCTTGCCTTTCTCACCTTTCCAAGTAACCACTGACTTACTTCCCTTAAAATAGATGCCTTGCATTTTCTTGAATTGATATTATTGGAATCATATGCTATTTACCATATTTTTCTTTCCTTTATACATCATAATTACTTTGAGCTCATCAATGAAGTATAGTGCTTTTTCTTTTTTGACTGACAAAAATATGACATATTTTTCAATATGCCACGGTTAGTTTATCCGTTCTCTTTATGGGTATTTGACTTGTTTCTAGAATTTGACTTCTGAAAATAAAGCTAGTATAAAAATTGCAAAAAAAAAAAATTCATATATTGGTATATCTAGTCTTGAATGTCTTTAAGGACATTCTTAGTTCTTGAAGGTCTCTAAGGAGAAAAAGAGTAGAACAGTACTAGAAAAGTTACCTGTCTTACTTTGTAAAAGATCTTCCCCCCACTCCCCCAACATTTAAGCAGTGTATGGTAAATATACTTACCAGTATATTTAGCCTCTGTGTTTATCTGGATTATTTTCAACTAACTTTAGTAATAATTCTGTAAGAAAGATGATTAGAGTAGATTGCATTTTGCATTCTTTATGCCTGTTTCACCTTCCAGGTTTGAATGAATCATATTATATGTTAGCTTCCTGTTTTACGTTCCTACTTAATAATATCANCTAAAACAAATGAGCCCAGACTGTCAACTGAATTCTTTGGGGAATATGTTGGACTCTCTGCATGCTGAACAGGACACCACAACCCCCCAGCCTTTCTGGGACACACAAGACAAACCAGGGCAGCTGCCTGGTCCTCAGCAGTTCTCATATCCCAAGGTCCTGGGGAACGATCTACAGCAGAAATATAACCAGCTTTTCTGGGGTCTCCCTTCTCTGCACAGTGAATCCTTGGTGGCTACTGTTTCGATCCCTGAGACCTCTTCTGTACCACAATCTCCTTTCTTATTCAACAGAATTTCTCATGCCTGCCCAGCTCAAATGCAAGCTAAAATATCTCCACTGCTTTCCCAGTTCCAGCCCTTCTCCGATCTAGAGTTCCAGTCTCAACATTTTGCTCCCCAAATACCTCAATTCCAGCCCCCACCTCTGGCTCAGATCCAAACCCAAGCACATCTAAAATCCTCTCTCCCCATCCTACCATCTTCTTCTTCAGCCCAGATTAGGACCTCTGGACTGTCTTGCCCTACAGCCCAGAATAAGCCACAGTCTTTTACCCCAACCGAGATTCAACATTCAGAATGGTCCTTGTTGCAAAAGCAACTAGAAAATGGGAGGACTTTATCTTCTGTAGTCAAAGAATCTGAGGAAGTCTTTAATGTCTTCCATTCCAACCTTCCTGAAGACAGCCGGGTGATCTCCATCCTTCCTGAGAATTTTCCAATCAGTCCAGAGCTCAGGAAGCAGCTGGAACAGCATCTCCAAAATTGGCTCATCCAACATCAGTGGGAGCTGACCCAAAGGATCCAAGAATCATTAGAGATAAGGCAGCTTCAGGGAGAATTACCAAGCACATGCCAGGCAAAGGGCAAAGATAGACCCCCACAACCATCTTCGTTTACAGGTGAAAGCAGCAAGGATCCACAGAAGGTGAGGTTCCAGCTAAGCCAGGGTGTGGGCAAGGACCTAGGGCATATTCTGGGGAAGGATCCAAAAGATCTGTCTAGGAACTCAGAAAGCTCTGTAGTGAAGTTTCAGGAGGCGAACTCTGAAGAGTCAGAAAATGACCTAAGGCTCTTGAGGAGTGACTCAGGAATTGATTTACTAAGGAGCTTAGATAAGAAGCTAGACAGCATTCTGAAAGGCCATTTGGGCAGGAAGTTGGGGCAGAACAGCAAGGGTTTGGTTCCTGTGAATGTACATCAGTCTAGCCTTGATGTCAAGCATGCTTCTTCCAAGTCTGACACTCACGAGGAAACCAGCAATTTAGGCATCTTGAAAGGTTGGGAACCCTGTATGAACACCTGTTATAAGGTTTCCTTCCTCGATCCAGACACTCAAGAGGAACTGGAAGAACATATTACAAGATTTAGGGTAAAGCATAGGTGGGGCCTACCTCTCAAGGTCCTCAAGCCCATAAACCTCTTTAAATTGAAAAAGCCTCAGCCCTCTCCCATGCAGTTTGTCTCCCCGCCCTCAGCCACCTATGTACCTGAGTCCCACTCAACAGTAAAATTTGCCGAGTTCCTCGGAAAACCTCCTCAGGCCCATTCAGCAGAGAAGGTGATAAAAGAAGAGTCAGTTCCCACCCTGGTAAGGCCTCTCCTTACCCCATCATCTGTGTATAAGGAAAATCAGAGGGTGCTGGAAAGTATCCCGTGTGATGATTACCATGGACCCTCAGAGGCTTCTCTGACTGCACTGGAGNTGGATGGCATCACCGACTTGATAGACATGAGTTTGGGTGAACTCCGGGAGTTGGTGATGGACAGGGAGGCCTTCCATGCTGTCATTCATGGGGCTGCAAAGAGTCGGACACGACTGAGTGACTGAACTGAACTGATGCCTCTTTTTCCCTTTGGTTTCCTGGATGCTCAGAGAAAAATTTGAGATTCAGCCTCTAACAACTGTGTATGTCCTTACAGCTTGTATGTTGGTATCTACTCCCTGACTTTGGTCTTTCTTCCTACTCTTATTTATATTTTATTTCTGGCCTGGATTTTTTACCCCTCCCATATACTATATCATATTGCTATGTCTTCATAGGACATAGCCTCAAATCTTTTGTATAATTTCTGTTACACAAATGGAAAGATAATTACAATTGCAGAGGTTCTCTCCAAACTAGTATTAGCTGAACTCAGGTTCTCATATCTCTCAGCAGAGTTTCTGCAGCAGCCTCCCATTTGAGCTCATACCCTCTTGCCTTGTTTCTTCTCTATTCATCCTACTAGAGTTCTCTCTTGAGAGCTCTGATGCTCCAGTCCTTAAAACTCTGCCAGGACTCCCCTCTTTCTGTGGACAGATCAAGCTATCTATGATATGTCCTTACTTGTAGCTCTTCTTAATATAAGCTTCCTTTCATACACTCTGTACATCAGTAAATTTTGCTGAATGAGTAATAACATAATTATTTTAATTTTTACTGTAGCAGTAATTTTTGTACATGGTAGATGGGAATTTACTAAATTCTTTATCAAATAGTAGGTAAGTCCCACGTCCATAAGCCTAGATGAAAGAAAATAAACAGAGGATTGAAGGATGGGAAGGTTGTCACTTTGCCGAAGCTACATGATAACAGTCTGAAAATTTAGTGAACTCTAGAAACTTATTTACTATTCTGTAAATTTGCCTCTAAACATTTTCTAAATTCCTCGCTCAAGCTGTCTGTCTTTTAAAACAGGAGGGAGAGCATGAATGACTCTGTCAACCTCATTTCCTCTTTAAAACTTGCTGTCACCTTCTTTTGGGTAGAGGCAAGATAGGTTTACATATTATGGTTTATCTGGAATTAAAATTTTTAATATATTCTCTGGAGTAACTAGCCATATAGTCCTGAGTAATTTGAATCTTAGACTTCCAGATAAAATGAGAGTGTTATATTGGATTATCTCAAACCATCCATCTAGCTCTCTGAGTCTAAATCTAATGTTCTTAGAATAAGCAAAGATAATCAGTTGGTCTCCTTATTCATTCATTCATTAGCAAATATACTGGGCACCTATTTTATGCCAAATATTGTGCAGTCAATGAGATTTACATAGATATCTACAGCAGAAGGTAGAAATGTTTATAGATGCTACCAGAAATGTGCAGATAATAAAGCCATGGTGTTAGACTAAGGTAACCTTAGATATGGACTTCCCCAGTGGCTTAGCCATAAAGAATCTGCCTGCAGTGCTGGAGATGTGGGTTTGATCCCTGGCTTGGGAAGATCCCCTGGAGAAGGAAATGGCAAACCACTCCTGGGTAGTCTTTCCTGGGAAATCCCATGGACAGAGGAGCCTGGTGGATTACAGTTCATGGGGTCGTGAAAGAGTCAAACACATCATAGCACTTAGAGACTAAATAGCAACAAACAACAAACCTCAGGTATCATTTGTTCTCTGCTTCTCAAAGTGTTTCCATGAGCCACAGCTTCAGCTTTACCTGGGTACAATTTTGAGCCTTCCTTTAGACCCACAGAATCAGAAGCTGCATTTTAACCAGATTTCCAGGTGAAAATTGAGAAGCACTCTAAATATATAATTTTATAGGTGAATAAACAGGCCCTGAAGGATGCAATAGCTTGGCTGGTGTAGTCAGAGAGTCACAACTTGCACCTGCAGCCCCTGATTCTTGGTGTGGAATGTCTACAGCGTGCCTTCCCTTGTCATGAGGTGCTATGGGACTCCAGAGAAAAGCAATGATTGGAAACTATGCTCGGCTCACTTACAACGTATATTAACGTACATGCACTTTGCGATTTAAGTCAGGTCAGGAGTTCCAGCTTGATTTAGCCTGTTGTACATTCCGTGGATCACATTAATTGCTGTTTTTCACTAATACAATCGAAACTGTGTCTCATCTCCACACTCTTTGAAACACAGAAATGCTGGCAATCACCAAGAGGAGAGGAAACTTCCTGCCCCTACAGAATAAATTCCCAGGCTAGGCTTAATGCTTTGTCATCAAATCCATCACTACCAATGGGAAGAAAACACCAAATATCTTTAAACACAATTCTACTGAGAGACAGTCATGAAAGTAATCTTCCCACATGTGCAGCCTGTGGAATGGACTCTCTAAAAATGACCCTGTAGGCTTAGTGGAAGACATGAAAGTGAAATGAGATTCCAGTTTCTCAATGAGCCTTTCTGTGTTCTAAGAGGTAGAAATAGTCCTACCCGGCTTTGGTAGAGAATTCACAGGGTTAATGACTAAAGAATGGAGTTCTTGTAATCAATATAGTCCTCTGGCTTTATTGATTAGAATCACCTGCTTATTTTGCAGCTAAGATTTTTTTTTTTNTAGATGCCACCTCCTTTGTCACCCTTAGTTTGGGGCAGAATGAGGATTTTTCTGCCATGATCTTTCTCATTGGTGGCAGTGGGGGCAGGAGGGAGCAGGAGAATGGAAAAAAAGAAAAAGTAACATTTATTAAGTACTTAACAATGAGCCAAGCACTACACCAAAGGCTTTGTGTATCTTATCAAACCCTCCAAACACCTTAGAGATAGGTACAATTATTATTATTCCCACATAACAGATGATGAAATAGAGGCCTGAGATGTTCAGATAACTTGTTAATTTATCCAGCTACTAACTGGCAAAAACCTGGATCTTAACTCAGGTAGTGTGATTCCACAGGCTGCATGCTTAATCATGATGGTATACAGAGAGAGGTAAATGTCACAACTAATTTCAAAGATCAGGCTCATCTTACTAAAATGCCACAATTTGAAATTATGTAATAAAAAGCCTGCAAAACAAAAATGCATAAGCCAGGGATAGTTTCAAAATCTCCCATCAAGACTGGTTATGCTATAACATACTGATTATTTTCTGTGAGGTGAAATGTGGATTTTTAGCTTGCTTAATAAATTACTGTAGTCTAAGTCAACTCCAAGGTAAGAACTTATGAAAACTATACATACCAGTATGTATGTGAGGGAATTTTTTAAACAAAGATTACTATCCTCAAGAGAGACCTATGAAAATGGACATAATCTCCATTAATTAGTAATGGGGGAGATGTCAAAATGCCTACAGTGTGATTAGCAGCAGAAGGAGGAAAGGTAAGGAGTGGGATGGAAATAGTGACAAGTTGGAGTAAAATCATGACTTTAGATATTTCCAGAATAAGAACAAAATAAATTTTCAGGACTAAAATGTCAATACCATTTTAGTGCATTTTCCAGGCTTTTCCGAGAGCCTCAACGTTCAACATGTCCATGACATAGCTACCTGGTTTGGAAAAGGTATTAGGGTGAGGAAATGACCCAACAAGGAGAGCTTGCTTTTTAACCTTCTGCTCCAAGCTCCCAAACAGCTTCATTTTGACTTTTCAATAAAATCCCCAAGCTTGTCACCAGTCTGGGGCCTTTGAGTCTCAGTAAGAGTCTCCTGTGATTTTTTTTTTTTTTTTTTACTAGTTACAGACTTAAAAACAAAACAAAAAACCAAATCACTTAATTGCTTTGCTTTGCTTTTTGGATTTTTGGTTTTTTGTTTTTGTCTTCAGAGATAGTATTCATGTGGCACTTTCGCAAATCCACATTGAAATGCAACAAAGCAACTTTAATTTGTGTGGATAAATATGACTATTCCTTCAGATCTATTACATTTAAACTGAGTGAAAAATACAAATAAACATAGCATGATGGAATCTCTTCACTGATTCAGAGCTATTTATTTAGAAAACTGCTCTATGTCTTGCTCTAGGCCCCCAAACAGATCATGCAACTTAATTACACTGACAAATAGTAATAGGTGGGTCATAATCTGTGAGGGATGAACACTCTGGTAATTAAAGATCAGCTCAGGAGACAGGAAAATAAAAAACTCCCTTTCCCTTTCCTTTAAACCTTAAGCATGCCTCTCTCCTTCTGTTTTAATGTCTTCATATTAAAACAGGAAGAGAAAAACTCAACTATTTCTCACCAGTGTGAAAAGTAATTTATATTTATAAGACATCTACAAAGAAGGTCATTGCCCCCTTAACATTTAATTAAGGGATAAAGCTCTGGAAACAGAAAGCTATCATGGTGTAAAGATTTCTAACACGTATTATTCAAGGAGCTGCAAAGATGGGACACTGTGGAAAATAAATGGCATGTCGAAAGTTTGATATTTATTTTCAAACCCTGACCGCAGTGGTTATCAAGACCAAAGTAGTGGGACTTCCCTGGTTTTCCAGTGGTTAAGAATCCGTCTGCCAGTGCAGGGGACACAGGTTCGATCCCTGGTCCAGAAGGATTGATACCACGGACAACAAAGCGTGTGTGCCTAGAACCTGTGCTCCTCAACAAGAGAAGCCCCAACAATGAGGAGCCCGTGTACCAAACGAAGAGAAGCACCCCC
>SJYV01043663.1:2505754-2517700 GCA_006410875.1 Neotragus pygmaeus
TCCTCCTGCCCCCAATCCCTCCCAGCATCAGAGTCTTTTCCAATGAGTTAATTCTTCACATGAGGTGGCCATATACTGGATTTTCAGCTTTAGCATCAGTCCTTCCAAAGAACACCAGGGTTAATCTTTTGAATGGACTGGTTGGATCTCCTTGCAGTCCAAGGGGCTCTCAAGAGTCTTCTACAACACCACATTTCAAAAGCATGAATTCTTTGGCGCTCAGCTTTCTTCATAGTCCAACTCTCACATCCATACATGACCACAGGAAAAACCATAGCCTTGACTAGATGGACCTTAGTCGGCAAAGTAATGTCTCTGCTTTTGAATATGCTATCTAGATTGGTCATAACTTTTCTTCCAAGGAGTAAGCGTCTTTTAATTTCATGGCTGATTACATAGTATTCAACAATTCTTATAAAAGAAATATAGATTTTTTATAAAACTTTAATGGGCTTTCACTCCACCCACTCAATTCATGAACCCTAGTTTCAGAATCATTCTATGTGTTTGCTGCTTGTTGCAGCCATTTAATTCTAGGAGGAAAAAGTTGAACAGAAATTCTCCTAGTGAAAGATCAGGGCAGCCTATAAAATATTTCTAAAGTGATTTTGCTTTGGGAAGTGCAAATTATGTTTTCTGTTTTCCATACTGTTAAGAATGTGTTTAGTGGTGGGTCATGGGTTTGGTGAGCAGCACTGGTAATTGTGGAGCACTCTTGTTCTCCACCAGGGGTGATTTTTGCCCAGGAGGGGACATTTGCCAACGTCTTGAGACATGTTTGGTTAGTCACATAACCCACTCCAGTATTCTTGCTTGGAAGATTCCATGGACAGAGGAACCTGGCAGGCTTCTATCCATGGGGTCACACAGCGCTGGGTATGACTGAGCACAGCATAGCACAGCACAACTAGTGTGTACACATTAGGGCTGCGGCTAATCATGTGATGCACAGAGTAGCCCCCACANGCTTGGAAGATTCCATGGACAGAGGAACCTGGCAGGCTTCTATCCATGGGGTCACACAGCGCTGGGTATGACTGAGCACAGCATAGCACAGCACAACTAGTGTGTACACATTAGGGCTGCGGCTAATCATGTGATGCACAGAGTAGCCCCCACAGAGAAGTAATTTTTCTGCCCAAAATACCAGAATGATCAGCTATTATTTAATCTCTTTGACCTTGGATTTTTGTAAGGAAAGGAGCATATGGATGTCATAAGAACTAGCATTAAATATCATGCAGTAGAAAGGAATGGGAGCTTTGTTGCATTTTAAAGGCTCTTTTTACTAGATTTCCCTGTTAATCTTGTATTGTGTATCCTGCTTTATGTTATGGGCTTTGGTCAATAGAAAAGGTGTCCGCAGAAGTCACCACTTTCCCCCTTTCAACTGGTTATTTTAGTAATCATGATCCTAGATAGCATGCTTTTATTGCTATTTCTTGATACCCCCATTCCCTTTTGGGCATTGTCTGTGGATTCCACACCCCACCCCACCCCCCCCCCCCCCCCTGTTTTTACAAAGTCAAAANTAGTTGGATCTCCTTGCTGTCCAAGGGACTCTCAAGACTCTGTTCTAACACCACAGTGCAAAAGCATCAATTCTTCAGCGCTCAGCTTTCTTCACAGTCCAACGCTCACATCCATACATGACCACTGGAAAAACCATAACCTTAACTAGATGGACCTTTATTGGCAAAGTAATGTCTCTGCTTTTTAATATGCTGTTGAACTTTAAACAGCAAAGTTCAACAATGCAAAACCACAATTACTTTTCCACCAAGCTAATATATGTACCACATGTTCTTTATTCATTTATCTGTCAGTAAATATGTAGGTTGTTTCCATATCTTGGCTATTGTGACTAGTGCAGCTGTGAATAAAGGGCTGCCTGTATCTTTGAATTAAAGTTTTGTCTGGATATATCCCAGGAGTGGGGTTGCTGGGTTATAGGGTAATTCTGTTTTTAGTTTTCTCAGGCACCTCTATACTGTTTTGCGTATTTACATACTTAGTTGGTGATGGACAGGGAGGCCTGGCTTGCTGCGATTCATGGGGTCGCAGAGTCGGACACATTGAGCGACTGAACTGAACTGATAACAACTTTCTTACATACTTGCTTACCATACTTACATACCAATTTACATTCCCGCCAACAGTGCAGGAAGGTTCCCTTTGTTTTATAGCCTCTATAAGCATTTATTGTTTGTAGAGTTTTTAATGATGACCATTCTGACTGGTGTGAGGTGGTATCTTGTAGTTTTCATTTGAAATTCACTAATTAGCAGTGCTGAGCATCTTTTTCATTTGCCTATTTGCCGTTTGTATTTCTTGTTTGTAAAAATGTTTAAGTAGGTCTTCTGCCCATTTTTCAGTTGGATAGTTTTTATTGTTGTTGAGATGTATAAGCTATTTGTATTTTGAAAATTAAGCCCTTGTTTGCATCATTTGCAAATATTATTTCCCATTCAGTAGGTTGTCTTTTTGTTTTGTTGATGTTTTGTTTCATTTTGTTTATGGTTTCCTTTGCTGTGCAAAAGCTTATAAGTTTG
Organism: Neotragus pygmaeus; assembly: GCA_006410875.1. NCBI lineage: Eukaryota > Metazoa > Chordata > Mammalia > Artiodactyla > Bovidae > Neotragus > Neotragus pygmaeus. The sequence continues at coordinate 2,508,307 of SJYV01043663.1, forward strand.
ATTGGATCCCATTTGTTTATTTTTCTTAATATCTTAATGCTGCTACTTTTCTGAGAGAAATGATGTAGTGTAACAAGATAGATCTCTCTTATTTTCTTAGTAATCTATTGGCTTAGACTAAGCAAATTAGAAAGTCATTAGCTTGATGGCCAGTCATACTTTCTTTTAGGTTCTTCATTTTTCATATCTCTATTAAAGATATACTAACTATTCAGGCCATACTGTATCACAACTAATACGCCACTAATACCAGAGCATCAGGATTTCTTTGTTTTTTTCCTTATGTAATTGCCAAAACCTTGGGGATTATAGATGGTGATGTGCCAGATTTTTAGACTTTCAAGATGTAAAGAAAATGAAAAATACCTGCAAGTTACATTTGATAATGATTATTCCAAACATACCTTTCTAAGTGTTAAATAAAGAAGGCAAAATGAAATCCATTGCTGATCAATTGATCTCTTTTTTCCCCCAAATTTTCTAACGTACAGATTTTTTGAAGGAAGAACGAAAAACAGCTTTTCTTTTAATTCTTTTCCTATAGTACATGTAAAGTGATTTGAATGACAAGTACATGGAAGGAATTTTATGTTGAAGGAGGATTATTTCATTGAAATAGAAGTGATAGCAAGTTGTGGAGACTACCTAGAATAGGGTAGTTATTTGAAGTATTCAGTACTGAAATGATTTTTGTACCATTGTGGGAATCTGGGTAAGCTTATTGGTTCAAGTATAATTTGTAGAGTCAATTTTTTTTTATTGCAGATTTGGTCTTTTTGAAGCCATGTCTGCCATTGAGATGATGGATCCCAAGATGGATGCTGGCATGATTGGAAACCAAGTTAATCGAAAAGTTCTCAATTTTGAACAAGCTATAAAGGTCGTTACCATTGTGCCTTTTGTGTTTTATTATGTTATTCGTATGTTAAAACATTTTGATTAATAATGGAAATCAAACCTAGTATATCAGATTTTCTTAAATGCATCTCAGGTATGTAAACAAGTTAGTTATCTGTGTTTGAAAGTTTTAACAAAGGTCTCATTAAAAGCTTGTTCTAAATTTGTGTATGCATGCATTTTTTAAAATTAATATTTGAAAGTGTTTTGAGTATAAATACCAAGGTAATTGATTAAGGATTAAATTTTAAGTATAAATATATTAAGTAAAATGGTTATGGTAGTGAACTAGAAATTTGCTCAATGAGAATTGATTTAGAAGTTCATTCGTATTTGCCTCAGAGCTTAATTTTGAATATTTTTTGAAGAAAGATGTGTTAAATAAGTGGAAACTGTTAAAAAATTTATGATATATATCAGTTTAAGGAAAATTAAAGAAAATTTTTTTCTTTGTAAATAGTTTCAGTTCATTAAAATGCTTTATATTTATTAATGTTCGAAACAAATTTTAACTGTGCTTTTAAAATATTTGTTAGTTTGACTCATTTTTTTATAAAGGCCTTTATTCTATTTCAAATTAGGCTTTTATTTTTAATATTAAAGACGTATTAAGATACATTATTTTTAAGAATACAGAGTTAATTTGGCCCCTTAGTTTTATCAGATGATTGAGATAGAGTTTTGTTAGAATTTATACTTTAAAATATTTACTGTACATAGTAACCATACATTTTTAAAAAGCTTATATGTCAAATTTCCCCTTTCTTTTAGGATGGCACCATAAAAATTAAAGACCTCACCTTGCCTGAATTGATAGGGATAATGGATACATGCTTTTGCTGTTTGGTAAGAGTTAAGATAGCACTATTTGTTAATTTTAGAACTGTGGCTTACTTGAATTTCAGTTTGAAAGTATATACACCATCACTGAATATGAAATATATATAATTCTTGGCCTAGTAAGATGTATGTAAGATTATTTAGTTAAGTTATGCTCTGTTGCTGCTAAGTCACGTCAGTCATGTCTGACTCTGTGCGACCCCATGGACGGCAGCCCACTAGGCTCCTCCTTCCCTGGGATTCTCCAGGCAAGAACACTGGAGTGGGTTGCCATTTCCTTCTCCAGTGTGTGAAAGTGAAAAGTGAAAGTGAAGTTGCTCATCTGTGTCCGACTCCTAGCAACCCCATGGACTGTAGCCTACCAGGCTCCTCTGTCCATGGGATTTCCCAGGCAAGAGTACTAGAGTGGGGTGCCATTGCCTTCTCCAAGTTATGCTCTAGGAAGCAGCTATTATATCTTTTCATCTGGGTGATTTTAGATTCTCATTTTCTGGAAGGATATTTTCTTTCCAAGAAAGATAAAAATATACAGCCATTATCCAAAGAACCTTTTCTATTCTCAAGGTACCCAGAAAAACAAATCTGTAATTGAAAGATTCTGTAAGTAAGCCTGAAATTGAACCAAAGAGAGTTTTGGATTGGCTTTGAAGAAATTTTTTTCCTAATCTAGGGAAAATTGAAGTAAACTGGCCATTTTATACTATGAGGAAATTATTTATTTATTTATTTATTTATGTATACTGGATAGATTGTCTTCCCTAGACAATATGGTTTAATTATGGGAAAACTCTGATTTGTACTGCTCTTCTCCCCCACCCCACCCCCACTTTCTGAGTGTCCCTTTCTTTTTTAAAGTTGATATTAAATCATTGTCTTTAGACATAATGTAAAATTTCTTCATTTGTGTGTCTGGTGAAATATTCATTGATTACCAGTGTGTATGAAGTATTTCTGTTATGTGTTTTATGTGTATGTTTTTTACTTTGGTCTTTTACATCAGCTGTGTGAGCGCTCTGGTATCATTCTTATCTATTTGCCTACTATTTGCCTAGGGTTACGTTGCTAGAAAGGGGCATAGTGAGAATCCTGATCCTTCTTCCTCCAAAGCTCTTTCACTCAGAAATATTTTTATTATTATTTGGCCATTTGTAATTGTAGTAGAATAGGCTAAAAGGGGGCAAGATGGAGAATTTGTGTCAAAGTTGAGGAACAATTCTATGAGAGTATTGGGGCTGTATCTAAGTTTGGACTTTAATAGGCAGACAGTTTTTAGTCTGGAGAGTCTTTTGCACACTAGTAATACAAAATATGCATCTTAATTAGAGCAATTATCTCCTTTTGTAATGTAGTAGTTTTCTTGCTCTATTGCAGAATTCTTAGACTAAGTATAAATTATAACAGAATAAACATGGGCAAATTATTTGTGCTATTTCTTTGTATGTAAGATGAGAAAAACACCACCTTTCTCAAAGTGTTAGGAATAAAATGAGATAAGATACATGCAGAATACCTAGCATAGTACTCAAATATCATAGATTACTCAGTTTTGGTAGCAGTTCTTCTGGCTTCTAGCTCAGGGTACTTGGCCCATGGTACTCAGTAGAATAGTGATGAATGATTATTTTTGTGCTTCAGAATGATCCTTCTTGGCTAGTTCCTTGTGATAATCTAGGTGTGATATGAATCTCTTGACTGGATTAGTAGTAAGGAAAGTAAATGTTGCTCAGTCGTGTCCGACTCTATGCGACCCCATGGACTATAGCCTACCAGCTTCCTCTGTCCATGGGATTTTTAGTAGTTGAGATGAAAAAGAAGAGTTGAATGAGTGGCTAAGAACCTGGTTGGCTCTAAAATTGTGAATTCCTTAATTTCATGGGTTTTTATTTACTACATTGTAATAGAATTAATAGTATTTGGATATAAAGTAAGGAGGCACTCTAATTTCATTCATCTCTAAATATTTTGCAAACTGAATAATATAATAAAAGTGTTTCCCATATCTATAACTTTTGGGTAATCATATTTTTAATTCTTGAAAGACTTTGGTCAGTGAAAGTGGATTCAGACTCTTCTCTTTTCTGATCTTCCTTTTAATCTTCTTTTAAATCTTGTGATTAATCATATATATTTGGGCCTGTGTCTGGCCTTTGACTGTTGAATCAGACTTTTCAGACTTGTGAATTCTTTTATTTCTTTATAGATAACGTGGTTAGAAGGCCATTCCTTGGCACAGACAGTATTTACGTGCCTTTACATTCATAATCCAGATTTTATAGAAGATCCTGCCATGAAAGCTTTTGCTCTGGGTATCTTGAAAATCTGTGACATTGCAAGGGAAAAAGTAAATAAAGCTGCTGTTTTTGAAGAGGTAAGATTTTGTTATTTAAGAATTCCTGAAACTCATTGGCCACCTTCATCTTAATATGTATTCTGTCAGTACCATTCATTGAATATTCATTATGTACAGAGGTACTTATTCTGGGGATTCACAAAGAAAATAGAAGAGATAAGCTTGTCCCTTAAGTCTCTTATAAATTATAACATAAAAGTTAATTTCAGTCTTTGGAGGAAGGGAAAGGAAAACCAAATTTATAAAGAATAGTTTAAAGTATAAATTTTTTCTTCCACTTAGTACCTCAAACTGAGGAAGTGTTTTACATTTTAGTCATAGAAAGATTTTTCCATTTATCATTTTAAAAAATGATTATAGACATTGTATTTTAAGGGGAGATGTGATAGCATTTGAAACTAAGTTATTTCTGTTTCTTTCATTTGTTGAAACTGTTGTTTCTTTTTCACACTGTTTTTGATCCAGAATAAATATCTTAGGCTCCAGCAATGGTTCAGTGTAAAGCTTTTCTAAATTTACACTATATATATGAGAATAATAGCTAAGTATACGCCTAATGTGAGTTCTACATTTAAATGTATGACTTATGAGTTGTGTATTTCTTAAACACTCATTGGTTATTTACTATATATTTGAATTGATATGAGTAGAAAATCTTATCCATTTGGATGGAATTTTTAAAAAGATCAGTTTGAGTTAAAAAATGAGAAGAGATGCACAAATTAAGTATTCTCAAACGGACATTAAAAATCAGTGGGACAGAGAAAGGGTTTATTTACCAAATAGTTCTGGAATAATTGGTTGGCACCCTTGAAACTTTATTAGCATTTTACATTTGCCTTAGTCCATTTGTGTTGCCATAACAGAATACCATAGCCTGGGATGGCTTATGAACAATTACTTATTTCTCATCATTCTGGAGGCGGAGAAGTCTAGGATCAAGGCATCATCAGATTTGGTGCCTGGTGAGGGCCTGCTTCCTGGTTCCTCTTTTAACTATGGCCTCACATGGCAGAAGGAGGGATGGGGAGTTCTCTGGAGTCTCTTTTATAAGGACACTAATCTCATTTATGAGGGTTCCACGCTCATGGACCTTCTGAAGGCTCCATCACCCAACACTATCACATTGGAGGTTAGGTTTCAACCTATAAATTTTGAGGGGACACAGTCAGTCTATTGCAGTTGGTCAATATGTCTTAAGTCTCAATCTGTAGGTTCCCTCTCTTTTTTATTTTTTATTTTTTTAAGCCTTGCAACTCGTTGTTAAAGAACTCTCCCAAAGGTTCCACCTCAATTGCTATCACATTGGGCATTAGAACTTCACATATGAATTTGGGAGTGGGAGGGGGACACAAACATTGAGTTTATAACATCAAAGTAAATTGTAGAGAGAGAAAATGTTTTAGATATAAAAAAGTTGCTTAAAAATCAGAAGGCAGTTTATAGAAATAAAATGGCCATTAAGTGTAAGATGTTTAACCTCATTTTAGAAATGCAAATAAAAACAGAGATACCATTTTTTTTACCTATAATAGGCACTGACATGCTAGGGGGATGTGTGTGTGTGTGTGTGTGTGTGTGTGTGTGTGTGTGTATGTAGGATATGAATAGTCATTGTTTTCCNTAATGCTAATTGTCAATATTATGTAAATAAAACAAATTTTGATGTTTCTGTAAGTTGCAAAACAACTTTAATTCAGTGCTTTGAAAGTCAATAGATATGATATTGCTAAAATTTAAACTTCCAATATTCAAGTTCCTTACAAACTGTGACTTTCCTTCTCCAAATGGAGTTTACTTTAGGCAAGAACTTTCAGTGATGGAAGGTAGGTAACATGTTTCTCTGCTGTTTTGGGGTGCCCCTCTTCTACTTCCCCCTTCTTAGTAACATGTTTTTTCATCTTTTTTTTCCTTTTGAAAAAAATGAAATGAGAAGAGTTAAATAGAGCAGCTATTACACTGACTTTGTATTCTCTGAGCTGGGAACGTTTGATTGCGTGTACCATAATGAGGGCCTTTTTCATTCTCAGTGTAAATGAGAAATTTTTTAGAGATGTAAAATTGATTTTCAGAAATGTCTTGAAAATTTGCATCTTGGTCTGGACTTTTTTACCTGCTGTATCTCTGCTTCAGTGAAAGCTTCAATATTTAAATCATATGACATTCTGGTTATTTTTCACATCCTCTGCCTTATCAATATAAGCTTAATCTTATTTTGAATTTTATCCATGTTCTAAATTTCCTAATTTTTTTTTTTTAAGTTGTGACTTGTGAGCTCTTATTAGTGGAATGTAGGACTTAGTTCCCTGATCAGGAATCAAACCTGGGTCCTGTGAACTGGAAACATATAGTGTTAGCCACTGGACTACCAATATAGAAAAAGAAGAACATCTAATATAGACATATTTTATAAATTAGTTACTAATTAATATACTTATATTGCATATTCTAGAAATAACTCACATATGTATCTACTTTCTCCCACTTATTTGGACCAATGTATCTTTGCTGTCAAGATTTCCTGGTGGTAGCATGAATGTATTGGGTAGGGCTGCTCTTGCAGTATGATACATTCTTAGACTCAAAAATCCCAAGGATTTCACAAAGAACAGGAGCCTGGAGACTGTATTCATTTAAAACTTTTCAGTTCTTACTATTTAGGAAATGTAACCCATACCATTTGACTGTTTCTTAAAATCTCTGCTCGAAACACAATCTAAAAAAAAAATCTCACAATTGAAAAAGTAAGTGTAACTTAGCTTTTCTCTGCATTCTTGGTTGCATATGCCTCTCTTTTAGATCTGACTCAATTGTATGACTGATGACAGCAGAATCTAGGTAATATTGGATTTTATGATTATGCATTCATTTGGGAGTAGAAGCAGCAATAATGATGTGTTACATGGCTTATGCCAGCAGTTTCAATAACATAATATATGCAAATATTTTCATAACTGTTTAAAATATATTTTTAGGTTATTCAGTATGTATGCTTTGTTACAACTACCATTCCCTTCCAAGCATCATTTCTAGGTTTCTTCCCTGGGAATATCATGTTTTAAAAGAAAAATATAAATATCATAAAAAGAGAGATCTCTTTAAGGATGTCAAAATAGAATATCTTATACTGTGCTAATTTGTATATTTTAATACTATTTGCCCTTATATTTCCCTTTAATTGATTTTGGCAAATGGTTAGACTGTAATATACAAATATAAAGCAAAATCTAATAAGCAAAGTTTTGTATGTATCATTTTACATATACCATCAAAAAGGAAAAATCTTGCCAATTAGATTTTGACATACTAGCCTTTTTAAGGCATTAATTCACAAGTGTTAGTTATGTGAAAGCATGTAATTGATAAATTGATAGAATATTGTATTTTTTAACAACTATTAACTAAAGATATTTCCCAGATCATTTTCATGAGTTTTCATATTGAAAAAGTTAGCTTTTCTCAATAATATAAAATCTAGTTTAAAACCTTGGGAAATAAACACACATAATAGCCTATTAAGTCATTAAATTATTAATTGTATGTTATTCAGAAATAATGCTACTCAAAAGTTAGATATGATACGATATTTTCTAAAGTATTAAATTCCCAATGTTGCAAACTAGAGAATGTTACAGAAAGTCACTATCATAAATTAAGTTAAACAGTAATTGAGTTTATATCAACCATGCTCTGTTAAGGCATCAGTAACATTTGGCCTGAATATAGAAAGACAAACTGCTAAATATCTCCTCGACTTCTCTAATTCAGAAGGACATGTCTGGTCTCACCTCTTAACACTTTTTTTCTTCTTCCACTGATAGTGAAAATTTTAAGGACATTTAGAGGAAGGAGTCACAATTTATGTTAAATCATTCCTGTCTCGTTTGCATTAAGAATTTGTTCTGTTACCTCTCATGTGTTTGTGTAGCTAAGTCACTTCAGGCCTGTCTGACCTTCAGGCCTTTGCAACTGCTAGGCTCCTCTGTTCACGGAATTACCTCTGATGGTTGCTCTGAATACATACTATCTAACAGTGACATAGAAGATCTAGACTATGGAAAAGGCTATTAGTAAGGATTTCCAAGTTTAATGATATCTTTTCTTTTTTTCCTTCTAGAAAATTAAAACAGTAAAACTTGGACCTTGCTCAGGACATGCTTGAAAAACAAAGGAATGTTACACTCATCTATATCAATTTGAGAATCTTCAATGCTACAATAAAATTTTCTAAGAGAAATAAACAAGTGAGAAAACATTATAAAGTCATTCAAGAAAATCACTGCTAGAGCAAGTGAATAAAATCACCTGTCCTCTAGAGCTTACATTATAGTGAATTAAAAACAAAAGAAATACAAAATCAATTAACAATACAAATATAATATGCCAGGTGATAAATTCCATGTGGAAAGATAAATAGGTTAATAAGATAGACAGAAACAGCAACACCAAAAACAATTTAGACATTGCTTCTCAAAAAATGCAATGTTATACAATGAGGAGTATTTTTATCTATGAATTTGGCAAAACAACAAAAGGATTGAATACATGCCATTGCTAAAAAGAATGAGGAAAACATAAATTGACATGCAAATACATCAAACGCATTTTAAGTAAAAATAGAAAAACATGTAAATGTGAAATAGGAGAACGTGTTTGTAAATTGTGTATATGGTAAGTGCTTACTATCTGGAAACATACAAAGAACATATACTGCTAAATAAAAAGACAAATAACCATAACTCAATTAAAATGGAGAAATGATTGCATACGTATTTCTTATTAAAAAAAAAGAATCATCTCTGCCTAAACGGAGACAAAAAGATTAAAGGGGCTGATGTTGAAGAAATACCCTCCACTCAGTATGTGCAAGACTCAAGTAGTGTCTTTTCCCCCAGGAACAGGTCTTTGCTAATGGAGAGGCTCTGGGAATAGCCGCAATGATTCCCTTCTCCTTTCATTTTCTAGAGGCATGAGGCTATCTTAGATCTTCACCATGAGAAACTGGTGGGACTCCTGGAGGTAAAACCCTTATAAGTATGGGGACCTTCAGGCCTGCACTTCCCAGAGATGACTCTTATTAGACCACAGAAAGCCTTCAGCATTTGACCAAATTACTATTTGAGTGTTCTCAGCAGACTGTAGCTCTAGCAACTACTATTACAGGTAAGCAGATCTTGTAATTATCTGGATTTTTCCTGACTCTCTTCACATCTCAAGGTTATGCTTTTCCTAGTAAGTTCAGTTCTCCAAGGGGTATAAGAAAAGCCATTGACTTTTCAGTTTGTCCAGATTTTTCTTATTGCAAAG
>SJYV01043663.1:2517835-2584846 GCA_006410875.1 Neotragus pygmaeus
CATCTTCTTTATCCATTCATCTGTCAGTGGATACTTATGTTGTTTCCATGTCTTGGCCATTGTAAATAGTGCTGCAGTGAGCATTGGGATGCCTGTGTGTTTTGAATTATAGTTTTGTCCAGATTCATGGTCAGGAGTGGGATTGCAGGATCACATGGGAACTCTGCTTTTAGTTTTTTTGAGAAGCCTCCATGATATTTTCCATAGTGCCTGCACCAGTTCACATTTTTATGGTTACTGTTTTTAACCTTGTGTACATAGTAAGCAATATGTAGGGAAACTGTTTAAGATCACATAAATACCCTGCTTATTAAAAATCTCTCCATATGTATGTAGTATCCATTCATGGTACTTGCTTGGACTAATCTTAGTGTGTTGATTTTAAAATGAAGATTTTGAATTCCAGCACTCTTACCACATTTATTAGTTAGGACAGGATTGCACTGTAAACAAAGATTCATGCTTTTTTGATGGGAGTGTAAATTCTTCAACTTTTTAAAAGAGTAGTTTGGTACTCTCCATGACTAATCTTAGTGTGTTGACTTTAAAATGATGATTTTGAATTCCNTCTTACCACATTTATTAGTTAGGACAGGATTGCACTGTAAACAAAGATTCATGCTTTTTTGATGGGAGTGTAAATTCTTCAACTTTTTAAAAGAGTAGTTTGGTACTCTCCATGACTAATCTTAGTGTGTTGACTTTAAAATGATGATTTTGAATTCCAGCACTCTTTCCACATTTATTAGTTAGGACAGGGTTGCACTGTAAACAAAGATTCATGCAGATTCTTTGATGGGAGTGTAAATTCTACAACTTTTTAAAAGAGTAATTGTACTCTCCGTGATTGAAAATGCTTGTCTTGTTTTATCAGTTTTAGGAATTTAGCCTATAAATATATTCAAGCTTATCCCCAAAGATGTATGTTCAAGAACATTAGTTGTAGTGTTTGTAGTAACTAAAGTCTAGAAACTAATGTCCATCAGTACAAGACATTAAATGACACTACCCTCATACTGCCAAGTAAGTGTTTTGTGCCCTTTACAAAGGAGGGGTAGGCTTACTTATACAAATTAGATCTCCAAATTAATGTAAAATACATTTGATATAGAAAAGCATGTGTAGCTTGCCATTTTTGCTCTTTTTTAAAAAAGAGGTAGTGAAATTATCATACACAAGAAGATAACTAAGGTATTGAGGAACAGATTATATACTTATTTGTATTGTTGTAATTTTTATTATACACCTGTATTACTTTCTAAGTAAACAAAAAAAATTTTATAATTTTTTTACTTCAAATTTCTGGATGAAGGACTTACTAAGAGATGAAAGAAATCCTAAAGAAAAGGACTAATAGGAAAAAAGATGATAGAAAAACTTATTAGGAAAAATACAGGAAAAAAAATCAGTTTTGGTGTATTAAAATCCCATTCAAATAAAGATGAGAGTAAAACCCAAATGAATAAATAGCAGTAAAATAAATAGCTTATTCATAGAGGAAGATTATCAAATGATCATANCCTCCAGGGGATCTTCCTGATTCAGGGATCGAACCCTTTTCTCCTACATTGGAAGGTAGATTTTTTACTGCTTAAGCCCTGTCTCTTATACACATCTAGATGTGTATAAGAGACAGAAATAGCTTATTCATAGAGGAAGATTATCAAATGATCATAACATTTTAAAAGTTCAGGCTCAGTGTAATCCAAAAAAATCTAAGTAAGAATTAGTTCACTTTTCATCTACACAGTATTTAAGAATGTATATATATTTTTTACTAGTGAGAGTATGCATTAACATAGCTGCTTTGGAAAACAATATATATCAAAAGTTTTAAGCTTATTGATACCATTTAAACTAGTTAGTTCACCTTTAGAACTCAGCCTTAAAGAAATTATTAGGCATATGGACACTTAATGCCCAAATTAATCAGAGTTTTTAATAGTGAAAATTGGTGTTGATCAAAACACTACCATTAGGGTTATGGTTGAAATAAACTGTGTTTACTGTATCATAAAATGATTATGTGTAATGAACATATAGAGATGACAGTATATAATATCTTGGGAAAATGCATACTTCAAAAGGTTAAGAAGGCAGCACACAAGGTAACCAATTATGTAAAACTAAAACTGGAGAAACAAAAGTTAGTTCCTAGGCTGGAAAGATATTTTTCTTGTTTTGCTAAACTTTTCAGATAGTCCAGATGAATTTGTCTCAGTTTGGTAATTTAAAAAAAGTTGATTGCCTAGTAAAATCTTTTAGAGGCCTAGTAATGAATAAATATGAATGACTTAAAATCAACAAATAATTTGTTTGAAATGGATGCTTCTGAAGTTCCTGATGATTATGTGTTATGTCTCTGCTTTGTTTTTACTCCTGGAGACATTCTCATTTGCCCAAAGAAGTTTCTTTTAATGTTGCTCACTTGCAAACTGGGAACCACAGTTCCCCTATCAAAAGGCTTTTCTTCTGTCTTGCAAAATGATGTCTGTAGATGTAATCCTACATCCAGATTCTTTTACCTTGCAAATGTCTTGAATCTGGTCACTGTTTTTTCTTCTCTGTAGCCCACAAAGTGTATAATGAAAAATACAGTGCTCTCCTCTTTCTTTATCCATTCATAATAATAAATTCTTTTAGCTTTTTCCTACAGTTTCCATATTTCTGTATAATAGGCTAGTATTCTAGTTTTTAGGTTTAAGAATTTATCATCCTTTAGGTAGTGTATAGCATCAAATTTTTAGTGTATACTTAGCATTCATATATTACCTTCTCCCTCACTCCAAATAATAATTCAGTTTATGGTTAAATCATTCACTACAGATATTATTGTGACTGTATAAATATTAATGACAGAGGAGCCAGAGGAGTGTATGCTTCTTTTACTCATACAAATTTTTTTTTTCTTAAAGGCAGTAACTACTATTTCTTTTGAGTTTGCTTAGTTTTCTATGTATTTCTCCTTAATTTCTTTCCCATTATTATTAAACTATCAGATAATCTGTATATTTCATCATGTATATATACATCTATATATACATCCAGTAATATACAAAAAAAAAAAATATTCTTCTTTGTTCTCTAGCTGGTCATTTGCTTTCTAGGCCCCCTGCGTAGCTGTCATCCCAGGTTTCTCTGCATTGTTCTGGGAATTCCATTTCCCTCTCTGTTTGTTAGATCCCTAGTTACCTGGATCTTATGCCTGTATTGTTCATAGTTTATAACCTTGCTTGTTCAGTGCCTCCAGTTTCTTTGGGGAGACAGGGAGGGAATTTTTCTTTGAGATCTGTATGTCTGAAAATGTTTTCCCTAACCTTTCACCTGGTCGATGTATAGTAGACTTCTAGGCTGGAAAATAATTTTCCTCTGAATTTTGAAGGCATTGTTCCACTGATTTATAATCCCAGTGTTACCATCCTGATTCTTACTTCCTATTTTCTCTTGAGATTCATTTAGGATTTGTCTTTTTAGTGACCATACCTTAGACTTAGTCTTTGTCACCCCTTATGATCTTTGAAGCTTTAAGCATGCCACCACCTGTTTCTAAATTATTTGTGTTCTGATTCCTGTAGTTCTTCACTCCTACTTGGAATAATGGAAAGGATAGAAGTGCCTTTTAGCAATGTGGTAAACACTATGAAAGTTCATATTTATAGATGTACAATTTGAGAATCCTATTTGATGTCCATGTAGAAATAAGAGTATAAGCTTCATCCAGAGGCTACGTTTATAGCTCTGTAATACAACTTGAGACTTAAAAGATCCAGTCCTGTGAGGCATACAGTTCTACTGAGTTCTTTGAGACTAGGATATTTGTTTGTACTTCATTTTCTTTGCAAGGTATAGTGTTTGAAATCAATTGCATGCTTACTGATGTTTTTGTTGAGTCCGGAAATTTCTCTACAGTTCTGGCCACTGCTGTGAATGTCTATTATTCCATTATATTAGGCTTTTATATACCTTTTATAAGAATTGTAATATGGCAGAAACACTCCCTTATTAGAACTTTTAACTTCTTAGCCAAAATCAGCCAGATGGCCTTAAACTCTTCATAGTGGATCCAGCAAACGACTTAATTTGCTAATATCTCAGCACTGTTTTAAATTATTTGGAGAGTGGGAACCCATATTTGAATCATTTTTTTCTTTACAATGGGTTGAAGTGGGAATGTGGTTCTGCTGGCACTTTGAGTAATTCTTTTTGAAAAGCGTAGCCTTTGTACCCTAACAGTGTGTAAAAAGACACATAATAAGTTTTGAAGAATCTTGTCTAAATTTTACAACCTTGTCATCAAATGATAATTGTTATGTACTTATTGTTCACCTGTAAATGTGAGGATTCTTTGTAGGTGGGAATAATTTGTAATATTATCATAAGCATTGTTTTGCAGATGAACATATTAAATGCAAGTATGTTTAAATAGCCTAAGGATAAACAGTTGAAATTAAGGGGATAGAGATAGCATTAGAATGTGTTTTTTTCATGGTATAACTATAAAGAAAGTTGGATGAATGATAGCAATNTGTAGGTGGGAATAATTTGTAATATTATCATAAGCATTGTTTTGCAGATGAACATATTAAATGCAAGTATGTTTAAATAGCCTAAGGATAAACAGTTGAAATTAAGGGGATAGAGATAGCATTAGAATGTGTTTTTTTCATGGTATAACTATAAAGAAAGTTGGATGAATGATAGCAATATTTGAGGTGACATTCTATTACCATTTCCTTTTAGCAAATAGTGATTTTGTAAGAAAAAAACGGTAAAAAGTTTTGCTACTATTCAAGGGCCTAATTATTGCTTTTCTATATAGGAAGATTTTCAGTCAATGACTTATGGATTTAAAATGGCTAACAGTGTGACAGATCTTCGAGTTACAGGTAAAACAGTTTATAATAGTAATTCACAAGTTTTACATTTGAATTTGTTTCCTCTTAAAATCATTGTCTCTATTTCTAGGCATGCTAAAAGATGTGGAGGATGACATGCAAAGAAGAGTAAAGGTATATTTTCTTTCTCTTTTCTTTAGTATAGGATATTTATATTCTTCTAAATGTCAGGTTAATTTTAGCTAATTACAAATAGCTAGTAAGCTGATTACAAATAGCTAGGTAACACTACCAAGTTCCTTTATGTATGCTATACTATTTTTTGGTAATGAGTTTGAAGACTACTGGAGCGGTTTCTGATAAATTAATATTACTTTCAAGTACTCAAAATTTAACCATTTCAAGTTTTTTCAATTTTTTGCCACTGTTTTAGAATTTTAGTATGCTGTTTTAAGAATAGCATAAGATGCTAGAGTTTTAAATTCCTCAAAGGTAAGGATTATCTTCTTCACCTTTGTATTTTTCATGGTTAGGACAGTGTCTAGAACATAGTAGAAGAGTGCAAAAAATAGTAGTTTCTCCAATCTGGTAAAAACCTATGAGCGACAGGCACCCTTTGGCCAGATGACTATGATGATTTTGTTCTGATAGAGGTTAAAAACGAAAAATTATATTTCTATTATTTTTTTACACTTACATAACACAGCATGGTTGTCAAAACAGTTTTGCATTATTGTCTTATTTGATATTTACAGTTATTCATTGCATTAGGCAATAAACTACACATTCAAATGAAGAAAACAGAGCTCAAAAACATCAAGTAACCTGTCTTGAGTCTTCTTAAGGGCATGCCATTATTAAGTGTCAGTTCCAGGTCTAGAACCCAGATCTACCAGATCTTCGTGTGGTATTGCCTTCAGGTTTTGCCTGAATACTCAACCATATGTAACATATGTATTAAGAAGATTTTGCGTGTTAGTGTAGAACTGATCTGTGTTTACCATGTGACTTTATGATGTGATTCTGTAAAGATCGCATTTCTTTCCTCTGGGTTAGTTTTGAGAACATCAGGAACTTCAGTTAATAGATCTTTTTAAAGAAGTACTGTGTACCATGTGCTTTTGCTTATATTATTCATTGTTTTGCTTTTGCTGTTTTTAATACCTTTTCCTTTGTGTGATCTTTATATCAAAATGAACTAAGTGTATATAGTACTATTAGGTAAATAAATAATTGATACAGCGTTTTCCTTCCAGATATTTGCTTCAAATAGATTATAGAGTATACTCAATAAGTTAATTTATTCCTTTACCTTGTATAATCATAATTTTGCTTTTACAGGCTTGTGTTTGTTTTAATTCACCTTTTTTAAAATTTTAGAGTACTCGAAGTCGACAAGGAGAAGAAAGAGACCCAGAAGTTGAACTAGAAGTAATTGAACTTATTTTCTGGTAGCTAATATCAGAGAAGTCTGCCTCTTAATGTTGTAGTTTTATGAACTGCGTTATAATTTATGGAAGCCCTTTTTAAGGTATTTCTTTAAAAAATTGGACATTACAAGGGAGTTTATTTCCCTTGTATTTATTTTAATAGAATTAAAATACAACTCTTTCAGATACATGATTTCAGAATTCTTCGATATTCCTATGAGGTACGTAGGAAGAAAAAATGATTTTTTTTTTCAGATGATCCACCAAAACTTGGCAGAAGTCAAGAGCTTACATAATATCAAAATTTGTCAAACCTTTGTTGAGATCCTAAATTTTTTGACTCTGCTTAAACCATATTTCTATCAGTCCTCTTAAAAATACTATTTGAATCAGTTTTGAAATAATAGTGTAACACCTGACTTGGGAAAAAAAATCAGTCCTTGTGATACAGAAGGTTTATTATATATTTCTGTTTCAGTAAAATAGGCTTCATTTTATTGTGTTTTATGCAGCTCAATTTCAGATATTTAAAAGCCTATAAGTGAAGATATTTGTAAAGTATTAACACTGAGATTTAGAACTTAATATACAATATTTTAAAATGAAATTTCTTTTACAAGACTTTGCATCTTTTAACTTTTAGTCCTTTCTTATTTTTTTAGCACCAACAATGTTTAGCAGTATTCAGCAGAGTGAAATTTACTCGAGTGTTACTGACAGTGCTTATAGCCTTTACTAAGAAAGAGGTAAGGGTATTTAATCTGTTCAGTGTTTTTGTTTTTGATGGAATGCTTGATTTTGGTAGTTCTGAGACTTTTCTATTGGAATGTATATGCACACATACACAGCACTCAGCATTTGGTGTGTTTATGTCAGGATATCCCTGATGATTTTCTCCGAAAGTCACATGAATTTTACATTGTGCCCTTAACATATCTATGACTGTTGTTGATACAAAAATAATGTAATGCTTATTAGTGGATATAATAGTAGAAGCTGAAATTGTTTCTTTGAAGTTAATTTGAGAAATTAAAAATGCAGATTTTAGGTAGGCTCTTCTTTCATTCAGTTAAATAAACTTAGATTTGTATAGAACCTAAAACAACCCTTAGATGGTGAATAGTTCTGTGTGTGTGTATTGTGTTAAGTCAAGTAAATTACAGGCTAATTTGTGAATAGTTAATTTTGAGTACATATCCAGCCCTTACAAACTTCTGTAATTCTCTTCTTTTTTAAAAATTTCACCTTGATGAATGACTTAGTAGGAATGTTGTAGTTTCTCATTTTCTAGTTGACTACATCTCTTTAGGGGGAAAAAAAAAATGAGGTTGGTAGAATGTTTCCTGTTGTTTTTAGTGGTTCCTACAAAGTACTGATATGAGTAAAAAAATCATTTCTATCCTAGCAGGATCTGGGCATCCTGTATTAAGTGAATAGTTTGTGAAAACCAATGTCATTACAACAAGCATTTAATAATTTCATTATTGTTTATAGGATTTTCCTATTTAATGTATATCTTTCAGTGAAAGAATATGTAAGAATGTTTTTGGTGATTTATTTGCTAGACCAGTGCTGTTGCAGAAGCTCAAAAATTGATGGTTCAAGCAGCAGATCTTCTTTCTGCCATTCATAATTCATTGCACCATGGTATCCAGGCCCAGAATGATACTACAAAAGGAGGTAATTGTCTGTTTTGTTCCTACTCTTTTTGTTGTTGTTCTTTCCCATCCATGGTATATAGTGTTTGGTTTGTTCTAAAATACTATTTGTCAGTCTATCCAAAACATTCTAACTTTGGATTGTTTCGCTACATAGGCTTTTATATAGTGTTTATGGTCCCTTCTTTATGGTCATCCTTTATCTTTTAATCACCTCCACTTTACTGCTTTGAGAAGTCGTCACCTCGATTTCAGTCTTTCCTGATGCTACCAAGCAGGCCTGGGTATTTTTTGTAGCCTCATTGTACTCATACATGCCTCTATTACATTTTTTTAGTATATCATATTATAGTTTACCTTGTAATTCCATGAGATTTTTAATACTTCTATGCCAGAGTCTCTTCCTTGTATATTCCTGCAGTGCTTGGCATATTGTTGACACTCAGTAGATTTTATTCATGAACTATACCTTAAAAATAAAAGAAACAGTGTACCTTTATTGTGAAAATTCCAACTGAGTTAACACTTTAGTAATGTGCAGCAGTTTGGGTTATCCTTAAAATTCATTAAAATGAGATAACATTTATGTTTTTTATTAGTTTTTCACAGTCGTTGGTCTTCTGACCAGAAAATCTAGTTTTTATTGATTCATATTCCTTTGCTTTTTTGCCCCTTTTCCTCCTTTTTGGAGAATAAGTTGTGGTATTCCTCTTCCCATGAATTTTTTTCTTACTCATACATTAGGTAGTGAAACAGTCCAAAGCTAATTTGGCTTAGGCAATCAATATATGGATATCTTTATGGATATGGTAATCTTAATGGATAATAATTATTCTGAGCTTATAAATTCATTATAATTCATTAACATTTTATCATTTTCTACAGAAGAGGGAAAGATTAGGTGACTGTTAGATGACTGACTAGGAGGCATTCTGTAACTCTGGGACATTAAAAAGAAAGTTTTTATGCATAGCAAGCTATCTAGTACATGTTTACAGAGTTTACCGTTTCTACAACTCTTCAATACTTTGGAATCAAGTGCAAGAATACTTTATGAAAACCACTGTAAAATACATTGCTTCCAAGTAATTTGGTTAATTATGTATTAACAAGGTATTATGATGCAGAACAAAAGTCAAATGACTTGACTCTAATGCTCCTTTTTTTGCCATATCTTTACTACATGGTCTGTTCTGGTCTATAACTGAGGATAATAATTGCCATGGGATCATTAGTTGCCCACATGTTTTTGTGGCTTCCCTGTAGTTCAGATTGGTCAGCGGTTAAAACAAAAACATATGTGTATATTCTCAACCATTTTTCTGGTTTTATAGGCTGTTTATGAGTAAGCTTCTGGAAGATGATTTGCATAAAGTTGGTTTGAAATAACTAAGCTAGTGAAGTTTCAAATTTAGGGAGTACTCTGTTCTTTGTTTTTTGCTAAACACTTTTTACACTCACTCAACTTTGTAATTATCCAGCTTAAGCATGAAGCTAAACAATTCTGAAATAAAAAAGTGAAAACCTTCCCAGTAATGTTTATTCTAAGAAAATGGTGATAAAGCTATTAGTTTGGGTCTCAGATTATTCATTTTACCTTCTTAATATTATTAGAATGCATCTAGTGACAAAATGACTGTAAAGCTTGAAATTGTTGAGCACTGATTTTATCTTCTTATTGAAAAAATATATACTAAGTGGGAACTTGGAAACTGGTGTTAAGGGAGAAAGTAGGAAGAATCAAACTTGGTTCAAGGATTGCTTTCTGGTTGGTTTACTCAGTGGATATGATGGCTTGACAATAAAGGAGGTGGAAGTGGTTTGGGGACAGGAGATGCTTAAGGAAGGCAGCTTGAGATTTTTTGGTGCAGTGACATGGAGCAGACCACTAACCAAGTAAATGTTTTGCTCTGGAAAATAAATAGAAGAAGGTTTTGCATTTATTTTCATGTTTAGTGCTAATTGAAATCAAAGAAGTAAATGTGGTTAATCAGGGCTTTCTGAATCCAGAACCTTGAGTTAGAGACTTTTCGTGAAAAAACAAGGGAAGCAGAGGATTCAGTGAAGCACATTGTTGTTCCTTGTATTTGCTTGTGCTATTTTGTGAATTCTGCACTGCTTTTTATATGTCTGTGGAATTCTTCAAAATAATGTTCAGATCCAGGGAGACTTTTCATGTTCTACTTGTCAAAGTTTATTTTTTCTCTCCCATATTCTTTTCTATTTATCTGTTTAGGATTAGGTTTGATTTACTCTTTCGAATGCAGGCATCTTTAACAGTTGCTAGTAGAAATTAAAAATTTAATCAAACTTAGGTTGTCTGAAATTGGTAGGTACTTTGGAAGTGTATATCCAACTTTGACATTCAATTTCAAGAGTCCTTGGGGAATTCCCTGGCAGTCCAGTGGTTAGGACTCTGCACTTTCACATGGGATCAATCCCTCCAGAAACTAAGATCCCACAAGCTGCGTGGCGTGACCAAAAATGCAAAAACAACAAAAAAGAAGCCTTATTATCCTTCTGAAAAAAGATGTATAATTCAAATGGTATATTAATCACATGCGTTTACCTTCTGAAACCTTAATGACAAAGAAGAAGTGTTTGGGTTTTTAGCAAATAGATACAATTAATAAAGGGGCATCCCAGGTGGCACAGTGTTAAAGAATTCTCCTGCCAACACAGGAGACACAGGTTCAATCCTGGATCAGAAAGATCCCCTAGGAGTAGGAAATGGCAACCCACTTCAGTATTCTTGCCTGGAAAATTCCATGGACAGAGGAGCCTGGCAGGCTATAGTCCATGTGGTTGCAAAGAGTCAGACACTCCTGAGCACACATAATAAAGAAGGAAAAGACAGGGAAAGAAGGTAATAGCAACAAAATTTTAGAAGCTGTAAAACAGAAAGATGTTGAGCTGTCTGTTCAAGTAACTGAATTCTTAGCTACTGACAAAGTCAAGATATGGGCTAGATTTATACTGCAGGTCCTCTGAAGGGCCTCCTTTTTAGTATGTCAGATACCTCTGAAAATGAGGATGAGAATTTTGTTGATGAGATCTTGTTGAAAATCTGTTTAGAAGCAGAGATTTCCTTCCCATTTTCTCCATGATAACATTCCTGAGCCTCAGAATACTACAAGTTTATTCCCTTGAATAGCAGAACAGAGAGATTCTGGACTGAGGAAATACCAGGCACTGTTGAATGGTACACATTATGGGGGAGATAAATGGTAATTTAGATACTTACTTTTGTAACATCTGTCCTTCCTTTTCCTACACACCAAGCTCTGGTGGGTCCCCCCACCCCTCACCCCCACTCGCAGCTTCCAGAACAGTGCAGTCTAGCTCTTGCCTTCCACTTAAGAATTTGAAACACTCTTAGGGAAATCTGGCAAGCCTAAGAGATAGAGAAAAACATCAGCAAAATCTAAATTTATTGGTTTTAGCAGTTCTGATGAAATAGTTTGGTCCAAAACCTTACCTATATTGATAGAGCTCTTCATGAGGTTTTTAGTCCTTCAGCTTGAAGCCTAGGTATACAGTCATGGGTGGAAATCTCTAGCCTATAAAAAAAGACCAAAACAGACAAGCAAAGACAATACCTTTTAAAAATGGGGAAAAAAAAATTCTGTATGTAAAATAACAGTATGTTATAAAAAAGAGAAAAAATGTATTCTTTGACATTCACAATTTTAAAAGCAGAATCATTAATAGAAAATAGAGAATGCAAATTTGAGGAAATCTTAGAGAGTAGAATAAAAATGAACAGGTTGAAAGTAAAGAGAAAAAAGGAAAGAATATTTTAGGCTCGGTCCAGTTCCACTATTTAATAAAGATAAATAATAAGATAAAGGAAGGTAAACTAAAAAAAGTTTTTCCAGAAATAAAGTTCAAAAAATAAATGTCAGAAAAGAAAAAGTCATGTAATCACTTAAGATTTCCTGGAATCAGTGAAGCAAATACCCAAGGTAAGAGTGCCAGTAAAGAGCTACTCAGCATAACCAGGGTGAAAGTAGACTTCTGCCAAGGCATATGGTCATGAAATTTCAGAACAGTCGGGGAAAATAGGAGATCCTACGAGATTTGAAAGAGAAAAGGAGGTTACACACACAGAATGAAGACAGAATGTCAGCAGAGTTTAAACAACAGGAAAGGANGGGCTAGATTTATACTGCAGGTCCTCTGAAGGGCCTCCTTTTTAGTATGTCAGATACCTCTGAAAATGAGGATGAGAATTTTGTTGATGAGATCTTGTTGAAAATCTGTTTAGAAGCAGAGATTTCCTTCCCATTTTTTCCATGATAACATTCCTGAGCCTCAGAATACTACAAGTTTATTCCCTTGAATAGCAGAACAGAGAGATTCTGGACTGAGGAAATACCAGGCACTGTTGAATGGTACACATTATGGGGGAGATAAATGGTAATTTAGATACTTGCTTTTGTAACATCTGTCCTTCCTTTTCCTACACACCAAGCTCTGGTGGGTCCCCCCACCCCTCACCCCCACTCGCAGCTTCCAGAACAGTGCAGTCTAGCTCTTGCCTTCCACTTAAGAATTTGAAACACTCTTAGGGAAATCTGGCAAGCCTAAGAGATAGAGAAAAACATCAGCAAAATCTAAATTTATTGGTTTTAGCAGTTCTGATGAAATAGTTTGGTCCAAAACCTTACCTATATTGATAGAGCTCTTAATGAGGTTTTTAGTCCTTCAGCTTGAAGCCTAGGTATACAGTCATGGGTGGAATCTCTAGCCTATAAAAAAAGACCAAAACAGACAAGCAAAGACAATACCTTTTAAAAATGGGGAAAAAAAAATTCTGTATGTAAAATAACAGTATGTTATAAAAAAGAGAAAAAATGTATTCTTTGACATTCACAATTTTAAAAGCAGAATCATTAATAGAAAATAGAGAATGCAAATTTGAGGAAATCTTAGAGAGTAGAATAAAAATGAACAGGTTGAAAGTAAAGAGAAAAAAGGAAAGAATATTTTAGGCTCGGTCCAGTTCCACTATTTAATAAAGATAAATAATAAGATAAAGGAAGGTAAACTAAAAAAAGTTTTTCCAGAAATAAAGTTCAAAAAATAAATGTCAGAAAAGAAAAAGTCATGTAATCACTTAAGATTTCCCGGAATCAGTGAAGCAAATACCCAAGGTAAGAGTGCCAGTAAAGAGCTACTCAGCATAACCAGGGTGAAAGTAGACTTCTGCCAAGGCATATGGTCATGAAATTTCAGAACAGTCGGGGAAAATAGGAGATCCTACGAGATTTGAAAGAGAAAAGGAGGTTACACACACAGAATGAAGACAGAATGTCAGCAGAGTTTAAACAACAGGAAAGGAAGCTAGAAATCAGTGGAACAAAGAACAAAGTTGCAGTAGTCACACTTCCTGATTTTAAAACTTAGCACCATGCTACATTATTTGAGAGAATTTAGAATTAATATCAGTTCAGTTCAGTTGCTCAGTCGTGTCCGACTCTTTGCGAACCCATGAATCACAGCACGCCACGCCTCCATGTCCATCACCAACTCCTGGAGTTCACCCAGACTCACGTCCATCAAGTCAGTGATGCCATCTAGCCATCTCATCCTCGGTCATCTCCTTCTCCTTCTGCCCCCAACCCCTCCCAGCATCAGAGTCTTTTCCAGTGAGTCAATTCTTCGCATGAGATGGCCAAAGTACTGGAGTTTTAGCTTTAGCATCATTCCTTCCAAAGAAATCCCAGGGCTGGTCTCCTTCAGAATGGACTGGTTGGATCTCCTTGCAGTCCAAGGGACCCTCAAGAGTGTTCTCCAACACCACAATTCAAAGCATCAATTCTTTGGCACTCAGCCTTCTTCACAGTCCAACTCTCACATCCATACATGACCACAGGAAAACCATAGCCTTGACTAGATGGACCTTAGTCGGCAAAGTAATGTCTCTGCTTTTGAATATACTATCTAGGTTGGTCATAACTTTTCTTCCAAAGAGTAAGTGTCTTTTAATTTCATGGCTGCAGTCACCATCTGCAGTGATATTGGAGCCCAAAAAAATAAAGTCTGACACTGTTTCCACTGTTTCTCCATCTATTTGCCATGAAGTGATGGGACAGGATGTCATGATCTTCGTTTTCTGAATGTTGAGCTTTAAGCCAACTTTTTCACTCTCCTCTTTCACTTTCATCAAGAGGCTTTTTAGCTCCTCTTCTGCCNTGAAGTGATGGGACGGGATGTCATGATCTTCGTTTTCTGAATGTTGAGCTTTAAGCCAACTTTTTCACTCTCCTCTTTGACTTTCATCAAGAGGCTTTTTAGTTCCTCTTCACTTTTTGCCATAAAGGTGGTGTCATCTGCATATCTGAGGTTATTGATATTTGTATAAAGATAGTCAAATTAGTATAAAGATAGTGGAATAAAACCAAAAATCCAAAAATGATCCTTTATGGTCAGTTGGTATTTGAAATGAGTGCGAAGACAGTTAAGTGGGGAAAGAAAAGTATTTTCAACAAGTAACAGTGGAACAACTAGATAACCACAGCAAAAGGATAAAGTTGAGCACCTTCCCCACCCCTCCTCACATCATAAACAAAAATAAACTCAAAATGGATCGGTGACATAAATGTAAGAACTGAAAATATGAAACTCTAGAACCTGGGAATAAACCTTAAGAATCAGTAAAAAGAAAAATTAAGTCAGTGAAAAAAACAGGCAAGGGATCTAAGTTAGACATTTCTCTGAATATGATTTACAAATGACTAATAAACATCTGAAAAGATAGATATGCCATGGGAAATGCAAATCAAGATGAAAAGATTCCACTTCATAACAAGTGTTGAGGTTATGAAGACACTGGAACCTTTATACCTGCTGGTGGGAATGTAAAATAAGCAGCTACTTTGGAAAACAATTTTACAGTGTCTCAAAAGACGTAATGTTAGATTTATCACATGACCCAGCCACTCTAATTCTAGGTCTGTATATATGCCCAGGAGAAATGGATATATATGTCTACACAAAAAGCTGTACAGTAATGCTCACAGCACTTTTATTCATAATAGCCAAAAGGTAGAAACAACCCAGATGTCCCTCAACAGAAGAACAGATAAATAAAATGTATATACATGCAGTGGAGTGGCATTTGGCAATTAAATATCTGCTGCAACATGGATGGACTTTGAAAACATGCTAAGTGTAAAAAAAAGTCACAAAGATCATATATGATTTTCATTTATATAAAACGTGCAAAATAGACAAATCCATAGAGACAGAAAGTTAACCAGTGGTAGCCTTGGGCTGGAAGAGAGTGGGAAGAAAGGGGACTGCTAATGTATATGGGATTTCTTCTTGGGTGAAGAAAATGTCCTATTTTTCTTGTGGTAGTGGTGGTTTTACAACTCTGAATATACTAAAAGAAACTATGTTATATATGTTTAATAGATAAATTATATAGTATGTTAATTATATCTGAGAATTATGATTAAAAGAAAATCAGTGGACCAGTATGGTGATTTCAAATCTTGAGACCTTTTCCAAAACTATTGTCTAATTGTGAAGAAAGATAATATCAGGTTTTTAAAGTCTCAACAAAATTAATCTCTCAGGAGGTTTACAAGACTACTGGAATGTGCTTCATTAAAACAGGAGAGTAAATTAAGTAAAGGAAAGCATGGAGTTTAAGGATATAAAAATCCAGCGTGAAAGAAAAATGAAGGAAATCCCAGGGTCATAGAGTAACAAGAACCATTGTCTCAGCAATAAACATGGAAGACAAGTCCAGATTGAAGAAAAGTCACAAGGCTCTAAGTAGATATAAGATCTGTTGTCACCAATGAAATTGATGTAATAACTGTTTTCCTTAATGTAAAAAGAAGAGATTTAGTGAATTGGCAGAGGAGGATTCCATGGACAGAGGAGCCTGGCAAGCTACAGTCCATGGGGTCTCAAAGAGGCAGACAAGACTGAGTGACTTTCACTTTCACTTGGGGTTGAATTAAAGTGTTAAGTACATCCAAGGTGAACAAAAAGTAAGACTTTTTAACGTCAGAATATATATGAAAGTAAAATGTATTTCTGTGTTTGCAGAAGTTATGAAGTATAATTTACTTAATAGTGCTAAACATCGATGATAATAAAATTCTGATCTAACTATTGGAGGTAAGAGGATCAGAGTGCATATATGCTTGTGATTTATATGTGCTTATAGTGCTACTTTATATTATTTTCAGTGTCTCTCTTTTTACATTTATCTCTTTTAGACATTGAAGTAAGTTAGATAAGGTATAATACTGAAAACAATATGAAACAAAGTAGCACAATAAGCTTGTTGTTTGGTGATATGGAGGTAGATACAAAAAGAAAAAGCTAAGAGGAAGTGGAAGACATTGCCTCTGGGAAGAAAGAAATAAATGGAATTGGAGGGAGAAGATTTATAAATAAGAACCTTGTTTGGCTATTTGATTCTTTTTTTTTTAATTTTTAAAATTTAAATTAATGTATTTATTTTAGTTGGAAGCTAATTACCTTACAATATTGTAGTGGCTTTCACCATACATTGACGCTAATCAGCCACAGGTATACATGTGTTCCCCATCCTGAACCCGCCTCCCACCTGGCTATTTGATTCTTGAATGGCATGTATTTATGACTAAATAAAAGAAACTCAATTAAAAGTTAATTGGATTAAATATAAAATTAGTAGTTTAGAATTATGATGGTTTATTGTCTGGTAATATTGTACTTTAACCTCCTGAGAGCTGCTGCTGCTGTTTAGTCGCTAAGTCATGTCTGACTCTTCTGTGACCCCCATGAACTGTAGCCCGCCAGGCTCCTCTCTCTCTGGGATTTCTCAGGCGGGAATACTGGAGTGAGTTGCCATTTTCTTCTCCAGGGGATCTTGCCAAACCAGGGACCAAACCTGGGTCTCCCACATTGGCAGGTGGATTCTGTTACCACTTAGCCAACTGGGAAGCCCTCCTGAGGGCTATACTTGGTGCTGAAGCAAAATTGTGCAGCCTCAACCAATCGACTTCATTTGTGGTTTGGCAATGTACAGGAGAGGTGGGAGCTGACTTCATTTTAAAACAACCATGCATTAGAGAGGCATATGCCATGATGTGCTAGTACCAGGAACTTGAGATGGTAGTCTTTGTCAATAAAGGAAATAGGTTATTTCTCTTGAATACTTTGAGGCATATCACATGTGGCTTAACTGTAAGTCATTGAGGCTTCCTAATAGTCTGTAGTGTTACTCTAACACCACACCCAAATAACTGGCTCAGAAACCATTCACTGAATGATTTAATAATAAAGAAACTGCACAGTTTTTACACATATTCCAGGAAATTAATGAACAAAAACAAAATGTAGAAAACGATGAAAAACAGATCAGAAACATTTTTCAAAATTTCCAAAAATTCATTAAGCAATAAAATGACCCCTATAAAGCAAAACAGAAATATTAGGACCAAAGGAGGAAATAACAGTACAAGTAAACAGGCAGAGTTCAGGAAAGAAGAGAGAAAAATCCTGAAAGTGAAGAGCAAAAGGTATGCTGGGCATAGTTGAAAAGAATGTGGAGATCAGGACTAAGGGGGAGGTGGGTTTCGGATGATTGATAACCCCAAAGGTATCAAGACCCAGTTATCGGAACCTGTAATTGTTACCTTATTTTTGAAAAGATCTTTCCACATGTGATTAAGAAAGAATCTTTTGTTGAGATAATCTTGGATTATCTGGATGGGCCCTAAATATCATCCTAAATGTCCTTCTTAGAGGCAGAGGGAGAGTGGACACACAAGTTGAGAAGATGATGTGATGACAGAAATAGAAATCAACATAATTGAACTGTAAGCCAAAAAATTCCAATAGCCTCAAGAACCTGGAAGAGGCAAGGAATAGATTTTCTCTTAGAGCCTTCAAGTGTTCAACCCACCTAAAAGTTTTAATTTCAGCTAAGTGAAACTGATGTTAAACTTCTGGCATCCATAACTGTGAGAGAATAAATGTCTGTCTTAAAACACACAATTTGTGATAATTTGTTACAAAAGACCTAGAAACTGATACAAAGATTGCTTGCACACAGTGGAATTGATCATATATATAAATGTATTGATAATTATGTTTTGCTACTTTCCTCAGGCTTGAGGAGCCAACTTAGACTAATTTCTAGAAAGGGAGAACACTAGATTGAACTCTCTGGTGTTGGATTAAAATTAAAAGTATGGGTTTAAGTTCATCGTTTCTAATATATATGTATATATGTATAGATTGATGTATTGACAGAAATATACATGTAAATATGCATATGTTTGAATGCATGTATGTGAACATACTTGTATGTCCATATAGCAGTAAGCACACTTAACATCTGAGTCTTGCTTACTAAAGACTATTATTTGCTAAAAGGAACTAGAGAAGACATGGGAAGCCCCTAAATACTCCTTCCTCACATGGGCACACCAAATACATAGCTATACATGGAGCAGTTTGCTCTAAAAGAAATGCAGAAACTAGTTGAGCAACTTAAACACATTGGACAGTTGAGGAAATATCCACATCAGAGTGGGTAGGAAAGACTGAGATACACTTGTCGTAAACCCCACCCCTGATGCAACATCATACAATTGGGAGAGAATCCCCAACTGTCAGGTTCTATCGGAGGAGTGAAGTATGTTTTGACACTACATCTAGCACTCCAGCTTTTAAGATTCCTTCCAGTGGGTAGGCTTCCAAAACGTCTAGCTCTGAAAGTCAGTGGGGCTTGTGTCCATGAGACCTATAAGACTATGACAACTGAAGGGAATGCAGTCATTTGCCATGACTCTACCTGTAGGGATCAGCTCAGAGGAAGCAGACAAAATGCTCATCTCCCAGTCTTTCCTTGAAAGATCTGTCCGTATTCTGTAAAAACTGCCCTGAGGGCCAAGCTTCTAATTTAACAAGCACTAGGCACTGGCTGCAGCCCTCATCAGAGGCCAGTAAAGCTGGAGGACACCTTGCCTTACTTCCACCTCTAACCCATTCCATGTCACTACTCCGTGCCTGGAGAAGGTTTGTATGTACATTTGAACCCCAACTTTTGTGACTAATGCCTAAAGCAAGGGACCCAAATTTCCAACTTTTAGAGCAAAAGGGATTTCCATTCATGAGACCTAGAAGACTATAGCAAAGAAGGATTCCTTAACTGGCTCTACCCCTTAGGGCTTAGCACACAGGGAACAAGCAGAATTAGCCATTTTCCAGTCTTTCTCTGAAATAGATTTATTTCTGTACTTTAATATCTACTGCCTGCATCCAAGCTTCTAATTTAGCAGGCATTTAGGGACCACCGGAGAATTTCCCCAGAGACAGGGGAGGCCAACAGGCATCTCTCCTACCTTCTCCCCTTTAGCCCACTCCAATAATAAAACCCAGTTGACAGCATCTCCCCAGAAGGAGCTTGTACTCACATTTAGTGCCCAAGCTATTTCAGCTGCTATCTTAGGGATGAGGCCCCAGGTCATCATAGCCATTGGGGCTTGCATTCAAGAGTTACAGGGCTGTATCAAACAAATAGTTGTTAATGGATATGGGGGTACCCTTCCCCATGGCTGTACTCCAAGATCCAACAAAGAAGCATTAGGCAAAAACAGCCTTCTCCCAGTTTCTCCCTGGAAGAAGTTTACATACTTTGCCAGCTGCTGTTTCCTGAGGGTCCAACTTCTAATGAGTGTATATATAGGTTCTGAATGTGATCCTTTCCTTTGGGACATTGTTGGATCTTGGCACACCCTCAACTCCTGGGAGCCACTAAGAGCAAGGAAGGAGGCTTGGTTGGTTACAAAACTTTGAGAGAAACCTAGGAGTTTGGGCTGGACTGATTGGTTAGGTCCATCTCATATATACCAATGTTTATCTCCTACATGAGACCACTCTGTCCAGACTGGAAAATGTGATTATTTTATCTAATGCACAAAAACCACAGAGAGTCAAGAAAGGAAGACTCATAGGAATACATTTCAAACAAAAGTCAAGGTAAATATCCAGAAACAGATCTTAGTGACTTGCATTAAGTAGTTTATCTGATTGAGAGTTTAAAACAGCAGTTACTAAAGATGCTCGCTGAGGTTAGGAAGCAAGCATATGAACAGAGAGAATTTCAACAAGGAAATATTTATATAAAGAGAAATCAAAGAGCTGAAGAATTAAAAAATAACTGAAAAAATTAAGTGGATTCAGTAGCAGACTACATTCGCTGGAAGAAAGTCAGTAAACTTGACAGGGCAGTGGAATTTATTTAAACAGAAAGGAAAAAATGAAGAGCTGGATTATGAAATTTGTGGGACAAAATCAAGCAGACTATATGTGATAGGAGTTCCAGAAGAAGAGAGAATCAAGGCAGAATGCATATTTAAAATAAAAGGCTGGAAACTTCCTTAACCAGGGAAAGAAACGCAATCCACGTCCAGGAAGCTCAGAGAGTTCGAAAGAGGTTGAATCCTAAGAGACTCACTCAAACACATTGCAATTAATCTGTAAAAGATTAAAGAGAAGAGAATCTTAAAAGCAGCAAAAGGAAAGCAACTTGGTTTGCATATTCAGAATACTTAGGGAATACCAGAAAGGTGCTGACCAAGAACATCTGACAAAGTTGTCCTTAATAACTAAGGAAGAAAGAAAAAATTTACAGACAAAAGCTGAAACAGTTCATCACCACTGACCTCACAACAAATGTTAAAGGGAGTTCTTCAGGTTGAAACAAAAGGAGACTAGTTAGTAACAGGAAAACATGAAAGTATAAAACTCACTGGCAAAGGTAAATTTATAGCTACATTTAAAATACTCTAATATTGTAATGGTGGTGGATAAACCGTTTATATCTCTGATACAAGTGTTAAAATACATAAAGAATTAAAACTATAATAATTTGTTAGTGGGTTTGTCAGTTCAGTCCTTCAGTCATGTCCGGCTCTTTGTGACCCCATGGACTGCAGCATGCCAGCTCCCCCCGTCCATCACCAACTCCGAGTTTACTTAAACTCATGTCCATCAAGTCAGTGATGCCATCCAACCATCTCATCCTCTATCAACCCCTTCTCCTGCCCTCAAATCTTTCCCAGCATCAGGGTCTTTTCCAGTGAGCCAACTGTTTGCATCAGGTGGCCAAAGTATTGGAGTTTCAGATTCAGCATCAGTCCTTCCAATGACTATTCAGGACTGATTTCCTTTAGGATGGACTGGTTGCATCTCCTTGCTGTCCAAAGGACTGTCAAGTCTTCTCCATTACCACAGTTCAAAAGCATCAGTTCTTCAGTGCTCAGCTTTCTTTATGGTCCAGCTCTTACATCCATACATGACTACCAGAAAAACCATAGCTTTGACTAGACGGATCTTTGTTGGCAAAGTAATGTTTCTGCTTTTTAATGTGCTGTGTATGTTTGTCCTGGTTTTTCTTCCAAGGAGCAAGCGTCTTTTAGTTTCATGGTTGCAGTCACCATCTGCAGTGATTTTGGAGACCAAGAAAATAGTCTCTCATTCTTTCCATTGTTTCCCCATCTATTTGCCATGAAGTAATGGGACCAAATGCCTCATCATCATTTTCTGAATGTTGAGTTTTAAGCCAGCTTTTTCACTCACCTCTTTGACTTTCATCAAGAGACTCTTTATGAATGGATAAAGAAGTGGTACATATATACAATGAAATGTTACTCAACCATAAAAAGGAATGCATTTGAGTCAGTTCTAATGAGGTGGATGAACCTAGAACCTATTAAACAGAGTGAAGTAAGTCAGAAAGAGAAAGAGAAATATTGTATTCTGGAATCTAGAAAAAATGATAGTGAAGAATTTATTTACAGGGCAGCAATGGAGGAACAGAGAGAATAGACTTACGGACATGGGGAGAAGGGAGGAGAGGGTAAGGTGTATGGAAAGAGTAACATGGAAACTTACGTTACCATATGTAAAATAGATAGCCAATGGGAATATACTATTTGTCACAGGAAACTCAACCAGGGCTCTGAATCAATTTAGAAGGGTAGGATCGGGAGGGAGGGGATATTTGTATACCTATGGTTAATTCACGTTGAGGTTTGACAGAAAACAAAATTCTGCAAAGCAATTATTCTTCAATTAAAAAAAAAAAAAAAAGAAGAAGCTCTTTAGTTCCTCTTCACTTTCTGCCATAATGGTGGTGTCATTTGCATATCTGAGACTATTGATATTTCTCCCGGCAGCCTTGATTACAGTTTGTGCTTCATCCAGCCTGGTGTTTCTCATAACGTACGGTGCATAAAAGTGAAATAAGCAAGGTGACAATATATAGCCTTGATGTACTCCTTTCCCAATTTTGAATCAGTCCATTTTTCCATGTCTGGTTCTAACTTGCTTCTTGACCTGCATACAGATTTCTCAGGAGGCAAGTCAGGTGGTCTGGTATTCCCATCGCTTGAAGAATTTTCCACAGTTAGTTGTGATCCACACAGTCAAAGGCTTTAGCATAGTCAATAAAACAGAAGCAGATGTTTTTCTGAAATTCTCTTGCTCTTTCTGTGATCCAGTGGATACTGGCAATTTCATCTCTGATTGCTCTGCCTTTTCTAAATCCAGCTTGAACATCTGGAAGTTCTCAGTTCATGTACTGTTGAAGCCTGGCTTGGAGAATTTTGAGCATTACTTTGCTGGTGTGTGAGATGAGTGCAATTTAAGGCTTATTTGTAAGGCCTCAGACAATTATTTTGCCTTTTTGCATTTCTGTTTCTTGGGGATGGTTTTGATCACTGCCTCCTGTACAATGTTATGAACTTCTGCCCATAGTTCTTAAGCCACTCTTTCTGTCACATCTAATCCCTTGAATGTAAGGGATTTGATTTAGGTCATACATGAATGGTCTAGTGGTTTTCTCTACTTTTTTCCATTTAAGTCTGAATTTTGCAATAAGGAATTCATGATCTGAGCCCAGTGGGTTTTTTTTTTGCTGCCTGTATAGAGCTTCTCGAATTTTAACTGCAAAAAATATGATATGTCTGATTTCTTTATTGACCATCTGGTGATGGCCATGTGTAGGGCTATCTGTTATATTGTTGGAAGAGGGTGTTTGCTGTGAGCAGTGCATTCTCTTGGCAAAACTCTGATGGCCTTTGCCCTGCTTCATTTTGTACTCCAAGGCCAAACTTGCCTGTTACTCCAGATATTTCTTGACTTCCTACTTTTGCATTCCAGTTCCTAGAAGGTCTTGTAGGTCATCATAGAAACGTTCAACTTCAGCTTTTTTGGCATTAGTGCTTGGGGCATAGACTTGGATTACTGTGATATTGAATGGCTTTCCTTGGAAATGAAAAGAGATCATTCTGTCGTTTTTGAGATTGTACCCAAGTACTGCATTTCAAACTCTCTTGTTGTCTATGAGAGCTACTCCATTTCTTTTAACGCATTGCCCAGAGTAGTAGATTTAATAGTAATCTGAATTAAATCGCCCGTTCTGGTCCATTTTAGTTCACGGATTCCTAAAATGTCAATGTTCACTCTTGCCATCTCCTATTTGCCCACTTCCTATTTACCTTGATTCATGGACCTAGCATTCCAGGTCCCTATGCAATATTCATCTTTACAGTGGATTCACAGCTTAAAAAGATGCAAATTTTGAAGTCAAAACCGTAAATATGAGAGAAGGAACCTTTTGTATGCATTTGAAGTTACTTATAGCTTCAAATAGCCTATGATAAATATATTTTATCCATGTTTTATTATAACTACAGATCAAAAGCCTATAGTAGATATGTAAAAGGTGAAAGAGAAAGGAAACATACCACTACAGAAAATCAAATAACAAAGAAAGAGAGCATGAGAAAGAAAAATGAACAAAGGGACTGCATATAACAACCAGAAACAATTAAACTAAAAATGCTAAGTCCGTACCGTTTATATCAATACAGTCATTGATATACCATTTATATATATACACATAACACACACACACACACACACACACACTGTTTATTACCATACTACCAATCATTATGTTAAATGTAAATGGACTGAATCCGCCAATCAAAAGACAAAGTGTAGATAAAGTTTTTTCAATTTTATCTTTTTAAAAAATTAGCTCTTAGTTTTGTTGTTCTTTTCTAGTGTTTTTTCTATCATTTATTTCCACTCTGATCTTTATTTCCTTCTTTTTCCTGACTTGAGCTTAATTTATTCTTCTAGATCTTGAGGTGTAAAATTAAATTGTTATTTGACATTTAATTTCCTAGTATATACATTATTGCTATAAACTTCCCTCTCAGAACAGCATTTGCAGTATGCTATAGCTTTCTGTTTGTTTCGTGTTTTTTTGTTTTTGTTTTTTTTTTCATTTGTTTCAGGGCTTAAAAAAATATTTTGCTAGTTTTCTTCTTTGACCAGTTGCTTGTGCTGTTTACTTTCCACATATTTGTAGGTATTCCAGCTTTCATGTTCTAGTTTCATACCATTGTCATCAGAAAGGATAGTTGGTATGATTTCAGTCTTTAATTTATTAAGACTTGTTTTCTGTCCTGTCATACCCTGTTTTGGGGAATGTTCAGTGTGCCTTTGAGAACAACATGTATCGTATTGCTCTTGGATGAAACATTCTGTATATGTCTGTTAGGTCCTTTTCATATAATGTGTAGTTTAATTCCAGTTTTTTTAAACAACTCATTTTCTGTCTGAATGATCTATCCATTGTTGAAAGTGGTATATTGAAGTCTCCTGGTATTATTGTATTGTTTGCTTTTTTAGAGTTCTTACTATCTACTTTATATAATAGATGCTTGTATGTTGCATTATAAATATTCAAATTTATTATATCTTCTTGATGAATTGGCTCCCTTATTATATAATAACTTTATTTGAGTGAGTGAAGTCGCTCAGTCGTGTCCGACTCTTGGCGACCCCATGGACTGTAGCCTACAAGGCTCCTCTGTCCATGGTATTTTCCAGGCAAGAGTACTGGAGCGGGTTGCCATTTCCTTCTCCAGGGGATCTTCCTGACCCAGGGATCGAACCCAAGTCTCCCACATTGCGGGCAGATGCTTTACCATCTGAGCCATTCTTTGTCTTAAAATCTGTGTAGTCTGGTATAGGTTTATCTGCTTCTAAATGTTTTTTGATCTCCATTAGCAAGCTTTTTCAATCAATGCTTTTTCTGACTTTTTCACTATAAGGTACGGAAACAACCTAAGTGCCCATTGATGGATGAGTGGATAAATAAAATACAGTATATATACAACAGAATTATAGTCAGCCTTAACAGAGTGAAATACTGTCATTTGTGACAACATGGATGAACCTGGAGGGCATTATGCTAAGTGAAATAAGCCAGACCGAGAAAAATAAATACTGCATGGTATCTAAACTTGCATGTGGAATTTAGAAAAAGTAGAATTTATAGAAACAGTAGAAAAATGATTACCAGAAACTGAGGGAAATAAAGAGAGTTCGCTAAAGGGTACAAACCTTCAGTTAGAATATGAGCAAGATCTGAATATTTGTTGTATGAAACAGTGACTAGTTGATCACACTTAACCATATAGTTGAAAGTTGCTGAAAGAGTAGAACTTACATGTTCTCATCAAACAAAAAAATAAATACTCAAGGTGATGTACATGTTAAATTAACTCCTGGGGGAATCCTTTCAAAATGTATGCATATGTCAAATTATCATGTTATACACTTTAAATATCTTTACAATTTTATTGTTAATTATACCTCAGTGAAACTGGAAAAAAAATAGAAAAGGAACTAGTTCATCTTGGAGGAATAGGTGAATCCAGGACTAAGGAAGAGATAGCAGAATGAGTCTGGAGTGTCTAATTAGCCAGAAATGGGTAAATGTTCAATGAATGTTGGGACCAGTCAGTTATACCCAAAAGAGCTTGAAGGGGCATTCACACAAAGTTGGGGACAACTTGAGCATCAAAATAAATAATTCTGATCATATACAATTGAATAAAAGGATAAGCCATGTTTCCATACTGATATAAATAGATGAATTAATGAGTGGATAGTTTGTTGTTAATGAGTATATTTCATTGTCTTTCCCCTGACCCCTGCATATTTATTAACTACAAGGGCAAAAGGTAACAGTAGTGATGAGGCCTGTCAGACACCAACTTTAATCAAGTGATCACAGTAAACATTACAAGAAGTGAGTCAAAACCTCCACTTTGTTGATGGGTTACAATGAGAATGATAGGAGACAAGAAAACCACACTGAAGGACAGTATACAAAATTATTGGTGAGTTAGTCTTCAAAGTTGTCAGTCATTCATAGAAGCCAAGGAAGTGCTGAAGAACTGCTCCAAATTGCAGGAGACTAAGAGACAGTGAAATTAAATACAACTTGATACTAATATAGACGTGAAGTATGTTTTTGGTACAGTGTGCAAAACTTGAGTGAGGTCTGAGTATTGGGTGACCAATAATGATTATGATAGAATGTTCATTGAAACCATGCTTTTTGAGTNACTAAGAGACAGTGAAATTAAATACAACTTGATACTAATATAGACGTGAAGTATGTTTTTGGTACAGTGTGCAAAACTTGAGTGAGGTCTGAGTATTGGGTGACCAATAATGATTATGATAGAATGTTCATTGAAACCATGCTTTTTGAGTTTAACAATTGTTAAATACCTTTTCATAACTTTTTTGTGTTGAAATAACATGAAATTTGCCATTTTAACACTTTATGTACAATTTTATGTGCAATTCAATGGCATTAAATAAATTTACATTGTTGTGCAGCTGTCACCGCTGTCCATATCCAGAAGTTTTTATCTTATCAACCCAAAACACCATACTCATTAAATAATAAATCTTCATTTCCCCCTCTTTCAGTCCCAGACAACTACAATTCTATTTCTTGTCTCTATGAGTTTGACTACTCTAGGTACCTCATATAAGCAGAATCATACAATGTTTGTCCTTTTGTGTTTGGTGTACTTCACATAGCATAATGTTATGATTTTATAAAGGGAAGTCAAGAAGCACAGTACAATGTTAACCTCAGCAGCTTCTGCGTTGTTTTCTAGAATTGTTTTCAACTTCAGGGCATGGAAAACTTACTTTTGTAAGTCTGACTGTAAATTGCCTGTATAACTCGGGAGAAATACGTTGTCCAAAAATGATATAACATCTCTATCTCTTTTCACTTACACACTTCCAGATCTTTGATTTTGGCATCTAATTAATTTTAAAATAACCTTTTAAGTTAAATCACAGCACATTGTTACTGTAAATCTTTTATCCACAGACCTTGTGCTATTTGTAATACTTTTATGCTTTTGATAATGAAGGTCAATTTTCTAGCAAGAACTTTAGCAACTAAAACACTCTAAACCAATGTGCCATAATATGAATATAGTAATTATACTTTATTATTTTATCCTTATAAGAGTTCTGGTGTAAAGGGAAGTGTTTTAACTGGAAAACCAAGGTAATTTTTGTATACCTACAGACTTGTAAAATCAGAAGAGACTCTAGAAGTTGACTTGTTGGATCTGTATCTAGTTTAATTCAGGAAATCTTTACTGAGCATAGTACACATTGAGTAGAAAGTGATGTTAATTTGCTTCTTTTCTGGGTTCATTTAGTAAGGGTTATCTAGGCTATTTTAGTGAGAAGCATTTAGTGGGAAAATGTTAGAGCAGTTTATTCTGGGGGATCAGGGTTGGGTGTGGTAAAACTTTTTTAAACTTTCTGTAGTTTGTGTTGTCATGAAGTCAGATGCAAACTCCAGCTTGGTTTTTATCCCTGCTCCTCCTCCACTGTAGTATACATTGAATAAAGACTTTGATCTCTTATTACATCTCAGTTCTTATGCTCTTTTCTAGTTAGGCAAGTTACTGTGTGTTGTATAGGATAGTTACAGAGTCCCTAGGCATGAGATTCACCAAACAGCTGAGACTTAAAAATAGCTACTAGGAACTACTTTAACACTTAACTATTAACAAGGACTATGTCCAAAAACATGTGGTGGGGAGGAGAGGATTTAAATGTGTGTAGAGAATAGAGAGAAGCATGCAGATCTGAATTCTGTGCCTAGGGATTTTGTCCCCAACTCTATTTATATGCATCTATTTTTACTTCTGAGTTCCAATAAATTATCACTTGGAAAAATTGTAGCTCCCTAAGGGAAAAAGAAAAGGAGCCATTTTATCTGTCCTCCATGCCTTTAATATGCTTGGAATACTTTGTGCTGATTAATATTTTCCTTTGTTAGCTCTTTTCTTAGACTTCTATGAAATTGTTCATCTAATTTTTACATGAATAAGATGCTCCTATTCTGAGTTTATTCTCACTAAATTATACTTGCCATTTATGTTCCTCTAGACCAGTGTTTCTCAACTGGGGCTTCCTAGGGACATCTGGCAATGTCTGGATCCTTTGCACAGTTAGGTTACTACTGGCTATCGTTTTTCCAGTGGTCATATATGGATGTGAGAGTTGGACTATAAAGAAAGCTGAGCACCGAAGAATTGATGCTTTTGAAACTATGGTGTTGGAGAAGACTCTTGAGCGTCCCTTGGCCTGCAAGGAGATCGAACCAGTCCATCCTAAAGGAGATCAGTCCTGGGTGTTCATTGGAAGGACTGATGTTGAAGCTAAAACTCCAATACTTTGGCCACCTGATGCAAAGAGCTGGCTCATTTGAAAAGACCCGGATGCTGGGAAAGATTGAGGGCAGGAGGAAAAGGGGACAACAGAGGATGAGATGGTTGGATGGCATCACCGACTCAATGGACATGGGTTTGGGTGGACTCTGGGAATTGC
The DNA here is from genome assembly GCA_006410875.1 of Neotragus pygmaeus. Lineage (NCBI taxonomy): Eukaryota > Metazoa > Chordata > Mammalia > Artiodactyla > Bovidae > Neotragus > Neotragus pygmaeus. Next base: position 2,546,519 of record SJYV01043663.1, read on the forward strand.
GGTTCATGGGGTCGCAAAGAGTTGGACATGACTGAGCGATTGAACTGAACTGAACTGGTATTTAGAGGGCATGCCGAGTCAGGAATGCTGCTCAGCATCATCTGTGCAGGACAGCTTAGGTAAAATTGCTCAGTCGTGTCCAACTCTTTGCGACCCCATGGACTTCTCCGTCCATGGGATTATCCAGGCAAGAATACTGGAGTGGATTGCCATTTCCTTCTCCATGGGATCTTCCCGACCCAGGGACCGAACCCCGGTCTCCTGCATTGGAGGCAGACACTTTAACCTCTGAGCCACCAGGGAAGCCCCGCAGGACAGCTTAGTTTCAAAAGTTAATACTGTTTTATATTGCTGTTTTTTGTTTGTATAAAATTGAATTCAGAATATATCGTGTTTGTTATCCATTTCCCATTAATATTTACTTCTTTCCATGTAAATTTTCATGAGTGGCTATTATCTATCTTCTATTTGTGGTTTAAGCCTAAAAATAAATGTTTTAAGAATAAAGGCATATTCCTGGGTAATCATTTTTGGTGCATATGAGAATACTTTGAGAGAAAATAAGTAACATAGCATTTAAGTATCTGGATTCTGTGCATTTATCATTATAGTCTGAAATATATTCATATTTATATGGTAAAGAAGCTTCTTACAGCATCATTAGTACTGCTTTTACCTTAGTTCTCAATGAAATAATATAAATCAGAAGTTCAAACTGTTATAATGGTAGCAACCTTGTATTTTATTTTGATCATGTTTATCTTGTCATTCAGCAAACAAGTATCCAGTGTCTGTTATGAGCCAGGTATTTAGTGTTTGGAATCCAACCCTGTTCTTGCTTTCAAAAGAACTTGGACAAATGCTATAATCCCACGTAGACAGTATAATAGTGTACATACAAAGAACTGTGTGTGTGTATACGTATATATACATCATTGGAAGGACCAATGTTGAGAGAGAATTCAGGCTATATCAAGTTCAGGTTAAGAAGAAAGAGGTAGGTTTTACAGTAGAATAATTTGTATAAGTAAAGAGGTGTAAAAGAATATGACACAGTGCTTGCTTATATCACATATTGCTTAGGAAATGGGGAGGTTTAAAAGATGATTTTCAGGGGGTNTTGAGAGAGAATTCAGGCTATATCAAGTTCAGGTTAAGAGGAAAGAGGTAGGTTTTACAGTAGAATAATTTGTATAAGTAAAGAGGTGTAAAAGAATATGACACAGTGCTTGCTTATATCACATATTGCTTAGGAAATGGGGAGGTTTAAAAGATGATTTTCAGGGGGTTCCCAGATGGTTCAGTGGGTAAAGAATCTGCTTGCAATTCAGGAAAAGATGATTTTCAAACAAAGATAAAACCATGATTCTCATAAAGATAAAAAAGTAAATGTGGGTTAAGGATTTTGTTAAACTCATTCAATGACATAACCAGACATGAAAAGTTTAAAACACATTTTCATGGAGTAGTGGAATACTGAAATAAATTATAAATAGGTAAAACTTTTTTCTATAGAATGAAACAGAATTTCATATTTATCAATTACCTACAATTTCTAGCTGTGTAAAATAACTCCGATAGAATCAATCTGACAATGCATACTCCATTGGAGTACAATTTTTTTTTCTATGAAAGTGGCAGGAAATTTCAAGCTAAAGACTTCATTGGAGCTTTGTACTAGTGTGAAAAGTGAAATCACCAGAGGACAGAGTGGGAGAGAGAAAGTTTCCCTTAGGTCTCTTGTGATATGTTATTTTCATTGTGAGTTTATGGAATTTCATCTCAGTGCCAAATGCATTCCAGACTCATGGGGATGGAGTGCAACTGTTCTCTACTGCTTTGCATTGCTATGTAGTCCAGTGTGAATTGATTCTGCAGTTCAGAAATTGAAAGGAAGACAAGCCTCCATTTGTGTTCCCATTTGAAACCTTTATTCATAGTCTCATGGTTAATACACCATTGCCCTTTTATTTTATTTATTTTGAGAGAATATGTTAACTCGTTTTATCCCACTCTTGGCTTGGAGTTAATTTTGAGGTAGAAACCTCTCTCTGTCACCAATACCACCACTATGTAGGGAGGAAGTATAATTTTAGGTTGTTAAATCTGCTTATTTCCTTTAAAAAACATGTGTAAAGATACATTAATTGTAAATTATAAAATCCATTTAGATAAGAATTTAGAGATGCTTTGAAACTGACATTTTTCTTTATGTATTTAAGCAGTATGTGAGGTTAAAATTCATAGAAATAATTGAAAATGTTAACTTTTTTCCTTTGCAGATCATCCCATTATGATGGGTTTTGAGCCACTTGTTAACCAGAGGCTACTTCCACCCACCTTCCCTCGATATGCAAAAATAATAAAAAGAGAAGAAATGGTCAACTACTTTGCAAGATTGATAGATAGAATAAAAACTGTCTGTGAGGTGGTCAACTTAACAAATTTACATTGTATCTTGGTAAGTACGAATCAAGTCTCTGTTCTGGAATATAGCTTTCATTTAATAGCAGAATAGTTTATTATGTTTTAGAGACCCTTGCAAGGGTAAATATTGTTCCTCACCTATTATCTGTGATATCTGAAGAATTGTTTGTGTATATTATTTTTCTTTCTGTATTTAATCCTCAAGGATTTTATTCTACCCATTCTAGAGATTAAGAACCTAAAATGTGGAGAAGTTAGGTAATTCACTCAAACTTAAAGAATGGCAGTTTGAACCCTAAATTCTAAGCTAAACCTTTCATATAAAAAAATGTTTGTTAATGTATACATATATACATATATATGCATGTTTTTTCATAAAAAATTGAGTGATAGTAACTTGCTTTTTCATCAGTAATCTCTGTATCTTGAATATGTTTTCATGTCAGTAAATAATATACAAATAACAGATACCAAAATATTAATTACAACTACTTATAAATAGTGGAAAGCTGTATGATAGTTTGTTTTTTGCATTTTTTCTGCATTTTCAGTTTTTTGGTATTTTGCATATAGGGCAGAAACAATGGTAAGGGAGAGAATAGTGATATTAGAGAAGGAAAGTTCATATATTGGGAACCCATATGATGATGCTTTTGACAGCTATGGAGTAATAAGATATATACCTAGTTTAAATGAGGTGAGTAATGGACTATATAGAATATATCCTGTTAGGAATGTGCACTAGGAATAAGAAATTGAGTACAAACTGTGATGGTGAGTATACATACATTCACACATACATACATTCAGCCAGTGTGCTTTTTTTTGTGCTAGTATAATACAGTGATGAGCAAAAGTATATCATTCATCTTGTCATGGGGCTGTAATGTGCTATAGAAATTGATCAAATAAATCACATAAATGTTTATAAAATTACAACCCAATATAAGCAATATGAGGGAAAGGAACTGGGAACTATACACACAGCATATAATGAAGGAATTGACCTAAATGATCAAAGAAGGCTTTTTTAAAGAAGTGATGGTGAAGCTAAGATCTGACAGGTACATTTCATGCAGGGATAGCATAATAAAGGACAGAAATGTAAAGACCTGACAGAAGCAGAAGAATTTTAAAAGGTGGCAGGAATACACAGAAGAACTGTACAAGAAAGATCTTAATCACGCAGATAGCCATGATGCTGTGGTCACTCACCCACCTACAGTCTAAAATCCTAGAGTCTAAAGTCAAGTCAGCCATAGGAAGGAAGCATTGCCACAGACAAGGCTAGTAGAGGTAATGGAATTCCAGCTGAGCTATTTCAGATCCTAAAAGATGATGCTGTTAAAGTGCTGCAGTCAGTATAAGAACTGCAAATGGTCAGTTTTCATTCCAATCCTAAAGAAGGACAGAGCCAAAGAATGTGCAAATTACCATACAGTTGTGCTCATTTCACGTACTAGTATGGTTATGCTTAAAATCCAAGCTAGGCTTCAGCAGTACGTGAACTGAGAACANTGCTGAGTTTTCCAAATTTGCTGGCATATTGACTGCAGCACTTTCACAGCATCATCTTTCAGGATTTGAAATAGCTCCCCTGGAATTCCATCACCTCCACTAGCTTTGTTCATAGCGATGCTTTCTAAGGCCCACTTGCCTCACATTCCAGATGTCTGGCTCTAGATGAATGATCACACCATCGTGATTATCTGGGTCATGAAGATCTTTTTTGTACAGTTCTTCTGTGTCTTCTTGCCACCTCTTCTTAATATCTTCTGCTTCTGTTAGGTCCATACCATTTCTGTCCTTTATTGAGCCCATCTTTGCATGAAATGTTCCCCTGGTATCTCTGATTTTCTGGAAGAGATTTCTAGTCTTTCCCATTCTGTTCTTTTCTTCTATTTCTTTGCCTTGATCACTGAGGAAGGCTTTCTTATCTCTTCTTGTTATTCTTTGGAAATCTGCATTCAGATGCTTGTATCTTTCCTTTTCTCCTTTGCTTTTCACTTATCCTCTTTTCACAGCTATTTGTAAGGCCTCCCCAGACCGCCATTTTGCTTTTTTGCATTTCTTTTCCATGGAGATGGTCTCCATGCTCCAACTGTGATATAGTAAAGAAAATTTGCATATAAGGGGACCATAGGTTCAAACCTATGTTGTTCAAGGGTCCAAGGGTTTATGAATATGGTATAGTCTCAGTCAAGGAAACATTAAATTTTACATTTATAAAGGTAGCATCAAAATAGTTACCTTTAAAGGGATTTAATTCTTGAATCACCATTTATATCTTACAAGTTAACTTGAAAAAATTCAAATGGAAATGAATCACTCAATTGTTCATTTTGCATAGCTCCAATACCTGAATACTGACTATTTTGACCAAAACTATGACTGTTTGCATTAGTACCATTTGATGGCCCTGCCTCATTTATCATACTGTTATCTGCACAATTAAAGTCAGACCCCTCAAATGCCTCTGACTGTGCAATAAAAACAGTAGTACTAGAACTGGTGACTGTTGACATACTGGAAGAAGACATCTGATGGAGCTGTCTCAAGTCTCTTGGGTCTAACACTGAATTACAGGAAGGATTTTCAAGATTCATGCTCACAAGTCTGGGATTATCGGTCTCCCTCATGCTGTCATTACTGGGCGTTATCATGTTCACAGGGCAGTTAGGCAGCATGTTGGCATCAGAAATACCATATAAGTCAGCTGGTGATACAGACGATGCTTCCATTCTACCTATGTCATTAGTATTGTTATAAATGCAAGCATTAGAAGCATTCAGATCACTCATTTCCAGGAATGGTGGGATAACTTGTGAATTAGAGGAAAGTGTCCCTGTTGAAAAACCACTCAGTGAATTTGTATTGACTGAGCGTGAGGTGGGGTGGGCGATTGATGACCAGCCTGAAGAAGACTGAGTACCCATCGGTAGTATGGCTGAAGCAGGATGTGACAATGTACTTGAGATGGACGCAGAGGAGGAATAGTAGGATTCTGCTTGACTTGAAACAGGCCTGGAAGTTTCTGGCAAAACTGCACCATGAGAAAACAAGTTTGGTTCTGTGGGGAAGGAAATGCATTTTTACAAAACTGAAATGAACAAAATTCTAAATTAAAATTACATAAACACTCATAAAAAATTTTTCAAGGAAATCAATGTAACACTTCAAATAAAAATGTTAAATAGGAGATAATTATTACATAAGTCCAAAACTGAATTCCGTAATACTGTTTTACAAATGCCTATAAAATAATTTGGCAAGTTATTTTGGCATAGAAAATTTCATTTCCGTTAAATGTGGAAATCTAGCTTCTGAGGCCTTATAAAGGTATTTTTGAAATGTGAAAGATAAATGTCAGAATTTCACTTAATGGGCCTCTAAATATTTAAAATCATTTCATATTCTCTTCTTTTAGGAGAAAATGGAGGGATGGAGGAAACATTAAGGATGTTTGAGAAATCTACATAAAGTTCTAAGCCATATTATGATATAACTCACACTAATGTTCTATAAAATTTTCAGAAAAAAATGTAGTAGTATATTTAATTACATATTATATGACTGCTGTACATATTAAACCAAAAAAAAGCTCTGATTTAAGAACATAAAAAGAAAAAAAAAAGACTTCTAATTAACCCTAGATAATGATCTAAACCAGAAATTGGCAACTTTTTTTCCATAAAAAGCCAGGTAATAAATATTTTAGGTTTTGTGTGTCATGCAGCCTCTATTGAAGCTTCTTAACTCTGCAGCTATAATAATACAAGAAAAGAGCCATAAACAATATGCAATCAAATGAGCTGTGTTCTAGTAAAACTTTATAAATAAATATAGGTAATTGATCAGGTCTAAACCATTTCTTTCATGACATGCTGTAATTAGTACAATTACCATCATAGGAATGAAATGTAATTTCTCAAACAATAAATCTCCAAACATAATCACAGTTGCTAACAGGACTTTCAGAAGCTGAGATCAATTCATTCAATATTCATAGCATGAAAAAAATATGTAGGAATGGAATAAATCAAAGATTCAGTTTTCATTACTAAGAATAGAATTCTAGTATATTGTGTAAAACACTGGTCTCTCTGATCACAAGGAATACTCTATCGGGCATAAAATACCTTTTTTGATGAATCTTCCTTCTCCAGTTGGTCCTAGGGGACTAGGTCTAGGTCTTTCAGGAAAATTAACTCCTGTGATAAATTTTTTCCATTATTAAATATAATTTGAAAAACAACAGTATATCAGTTAAAATTTGAAAAACTGAATAAAGAAAAAAAAGAAAAATCCAAAACCAAATTTACTTAAATACCAATCAAACCAAAATATTCTTACCACAATCCTGCCACAGTTTCTGGAAAAGCAGAGTTGTTTTTTGTTTCTTTGCTTTATTTCCATATGTGTCTGGTTAGAAAGAAATCGGGAAAATGTGTGAATCATCAATGAGTATGCTTCCTCTCCTTTAACACATATATAGATGTTTTATTTCTACATAGAAAATGCTTTAAATAAATGTACATAACATGGATTTCTAGGTGTCACAAAGTATGTCCCAAGTCAGTAATAAAGGGCATTTTTCTCTTAGTAAAAAATAGCTTATAATATTCCTCTTGTTTTATTATAACACCTACAGGTTAACCAATGGTCAATTAATGGGCTAAGGGCAGATTAGGACCAAGATGGAGACCACTTTCTGAGTGGCAAGTTTGCCATCTATCAAGAAGGTACAATAAGGACCAAAACAGAATCTCAAATATAAAACAAATTCTGATAAACAGTTTAGACATGTTGAAATTATCCCAGATACCTTTCCTAAGAAAGAGACTCAAAGAGCACAAAGATGAGTCTTAAATCAACAAAAAACTTTAAGGAAAAGAAAACTGTGAATAAATAACATGACTGTATTCTAATGTATCTTACAAGACAATGTTCTTAGCAGGACTAAGAAACACATACAACATTAACACAAACGGTCATACCCTTTTCATCTGGCAGGTATCTAAAATCCATAGACTCACTAACTTCCTGATCGGAGGGTCGCCGCAACTGCATCTTTACTGTTACTGGTTCAGTTATAGCTTTGCAGTATGGTGGAGTCTTGAATACAATGGCTACTTGACGGTGTACATCAGCTTGTGAAAAGACACCTTTTGCTTCCCACTCATTCAACACAAACCGAACTTCTATGTCGTCTAGTGATTACGAAAATAAATAATTCGAACACAAAGTAAAATGTACCAATCAATTTAAAATATATTCTGAATTCAATGAAACAAACAAACAAACAAACAAACAAAAAATACCTTTCTGAACTTTGTCACAGAGTAGAAATATTTCATCTCCTCCTTTGACACTTCCACAATTCTTGTTTACACGACAAATCCTTAATTCTGCAGTATTAGGAGCACCTAAATACAAAGGATTTTTTTTAATGGGTTGCTACCTTAGTAATTGAGTTAGACAAGTTGTGGTCCATTTGATCAGACTGGTTAGTTTTCTGTGATTGTGGTTTTCAGTCTGTCTGCCCTCTGATGGAGAGGGATAAGAGGCTTATGGAAGCTTCATGATGGGAAAGAAGGACTGAGGGAGAAACTGGGTCTGTTCTGATGGGCGGCGCCATGCTCAGTAAATCTCCAATCCAGTTTTCTGTTGATGGGTGGGGCTGTGTTCCCTCTGTTATTCACTTGGGGCCAAACTATGGTGGAGGCAATGAAGATAATGGCAACCTCCTTCANTGAGGGAGAAACTGGGTCTGTTCTGATGGGCGGCGCCATGCTCAGTAAATCTCCAATCCAGTTTTCTGTTGATGGGTGGGGCTGTGTTCCCTCTGTTATTCACTTGGGGCCAAACTATGGTGGAGGCAATGAAGATAATGGCAACCTCCTTCAAAAGGTCCGATGAACGCACTGCTACACTCAGTGCCCCCAGCCCTGCAGAATGCCACCGCCGACCCACACCTTTGCCAGAGACTTCTGGACACTCAGGGGGCAAGTCTGGGTCAGTCTCTTATGGAGTCACTGCTCCTTTCTCCTGGGTCCTTGTGTGCACAAGGTTCTGTTTGTGCCCTCAAGATTCTGTTTCCCCAGTCCTGTGTAAGTTCTGGCGGCTCCATGGTGGGGTTAATGGTGAGCTCCTCCAAGAGGGTTTATGCCATACCCAGGTATGCTGCACCCACAGCCTTGTCTAACTCAATAAAACTATGAGACACACTGTATAGGGCCCCCTAAGACTGATGGGTCATGATGGAAGGTTCTGACAAAACATGATCCCCAGGAGAAGGGAATAGCAAACCACTTCAGTATTCTTGCCTTGAGAACCCCATAAACAATATGAAAAGGCAAAAAGCTAGGAAACAAAGATGAACTCTCCAGGTTGGCAGGTGCCCAATATGCTACTGGAGATCAGTAGAGAAATAACTCCAGAAAGAATGAANAGAAGGGAATAGCAAACCACTTCAGTATTCTTGCCTTGAGAACCCCATAAACAATATGAAAAGGCAAAAAGCTAGGAAACAAAGATGAACTCTCCAGGTTGGCAGGTGCCCAATATGCTACTGGAGATCAGTAGAGAAATAACTCCAGAAAGAATGAAGAGACGGAGTCACAGCAAAAACAACACCCAGCTGTGGATGTGACCAGTGATGGAAGTAAAGTCCGACTATAAAGAGCAATAATGCATAGGTACCTGGAATGTTAGGTCTGTGAATCAAGGCAAATTGGAAGTTGTCAAACAGGAGATGGCAAGAGTGAACATCAACATTTTAGGGATCAGCAAACTAAAATGGACTAGAATGGGTGAATTTAACTCAGATGACCATTATATCTACTACTGTGGGCAAGAAGAAATGGAGGAGCCATCACAGTCAACAGAAGAGTCTAAAATGCAGTATTTGGATGCAATCTCAAAAATGACAGGCAATTCATTCAATATCACAGTAATCCAAGTCTATGTCCCAACCAGTAATGCTGGAGAAGCTGAAGTTGCATGGTTCTATGAAGACCTACAAGACCTTCTAGAACTAACACACAAAAAAGATGCCCTTTTCATTTTAAGAGACTGGAATGCAAAAGTAGGAAGTCAAGAAACACCTGGAGTAACAGGCAAATTTGGCCTTGAAACAGAATGAAGCAGGGCAAAGGCTAATAGCGTTTTGCCAAGAGAATGCACTGGTCATAGCAAACACACTCTTCCAACAACACAAGAAAAGACTCTACACATGGACATCACCAGATGATCAATACCAAAATCAGACTGATTATACTCTTTGCAGCCAAAGACGGTGAAGCTCTATACAGTCAGCAAAAATGAGACCAGGAGCTGACTGTGGCTCAGATCATGAACTCCTTACTGCCAAATTCAGACTTAAATTAAAGAAAATAAGGAAGACTACTAGANGATTATACTCTTTGCAGCCAAAGACGGTGAAGCTCTATACAGTCAGCAAAAATGAGACCAGGAGCTGACTGTGGCTCAGATCATGAACTCCTTACTGCCAAATTCAGACTTAAATTAAAGAAAATAAGGAAGACTACTAGACCATTCAGATATGACCTAAATCAGACCCTCACAATTATACAGTGGAAGTGAGAAATAAATTCAAAGGATTAGATCTGTTAGAGTGCATGAAGAACTATGGACAGACATTCGTGACATTGCACAGGAAGCAGGGATCAAGACCATCCCTAAGAAAAAGAAATGCAAAAAGGCAAAAATGGTTGTCTGAGGAGGCCTTACAAATAACTGTGAAAAGAGAAGTGTAAGGCAAAGGAGAAAAGGAAAGATATACCCATTTGAATGCAGAGTTCCAAAGAATAGCAAGGAGAGATAAGAAAGCCTTCCTCAGTGATCAATGCAAAGAAACAGAGGAAAACAACAGAATGGGAAAGGCTAGAAATCTCTTTAAGAAAATCAGAGATACTAAGGGAANAGTCCAAAATAGAGTACTTGGGTACAATCTCAAAAACAACAGGATGATCTCAGTTCATTTTCAAGGCAAACCATTCAACATCACAGTAATCCAAGTTTATGCCCTAACCACTAATGCCAAAGAAGCTAAAAGTGAACAATTCCGTAAAAACCTACAAGACCTTGTAGAACTAATTCCATAATAAATAAATAAATGTCCTTTTCATATAGGGGATTGGAATGCAAAAGTAGGAAGTCAAGAGATACCTGGAGTAAGAGGCAGTTTTGGCCTTGGAGTACAAATGAAGCAGGGCAAAGGCTAACGGTTTTGTCAAGAGAACACTCTGGTCATAGGAAACACCCTCTTCCAACAGTGCAAGAGACGACACTACACTTGGACATCACCAGATAGTCAGTACTGAAATTAGATTGATTATATTCTTTGCAGCTGAAGATTAGAAAGCTCTATACAGTCGACTGTAGCTGACTGGGGTGAAGATCATGAGCTGCTTATTAAAAAATTGAGACTTAAAGAAAGTAGGGAAAACCACTAGACCATTCAGGTATGACCTAAATCAGTGCTTTATGATTATACAGTGGAGGTGACAAATAGATTCAGGGAATTAGATCTGGTCGACAGAGTACCTGAAGAACTGTGGACGGTGGTTCACAGCATTGTACAGTAGGTGGTGACCAAAACCATCCCAAAGAAAAAGAAATGTAAGGCAGTGATTGTCTGAGGAGACTTTACAAATAGCTGAGGAAAGAAGAGAAGTGAAAGGCAAAAGAGAAAGATATACCAGCTGAATGCAAATTTCCAGAGAGTAGCAAGGAGAGATAAGAAACCCTTCCTAAGTGATCAGTGCAAAGAAATAAAGGAAAACAATAGAGTGGAAAAGACTAGAGATCTCTTCAAGAAAATTGGAGATATCAAGGGGACATTTTATGCAAAGATGGGCATGGTAAATGTCAGACACAGTAAGTAAGAGAAGCAGAAGACACTAAGAAGAGGTGGCAAGAATATATGGAAGAACTATATCAAAAAAGATCTTAATGACCTAAATAACCATGATAGTGTGGTCAGTCACCTAGAGCCAGATATCCTGGACTGAAATCATGTAGGCCTTAGGAAGCATTACTACAAACAAAGCTGCTGGAGGTAATAAAATTCCAGCTAATCTTTTTAAAATCCTAAAAGATATTGCTGTTCAAGTGCTTCACTCATTGTTAGCAAATTTTGAAACTTAGCAGTGGCCAAAGGACTAGAAAAGCTCAATTGTCCTTCCAATCCCAAAGAAGGGCAATGCCAAAGAAAGTTCAGCTATCATACAGTTGCACTCATTTCACATGCTAGCAAGGTGATGCTCAAATCCTTCAAGCCAGGCTTCAGCAGTACCTGAACTGAGAACTTTCAAATGTACAAGCTAGATTTTGAAGAGGTAGCGGAACCAAAGCCCAAATTGCTAAACAGCTGGGAGTACCAGACCACCTTACCTGTCTCCTGAGAACCCTATATGCAGTCAAAAAAGCAACAATTAGAACCAGACAAGGAACAACGGACTGGTTCAAAATTGGAAAAGGAGAAGGTCAAGACTGTATACTGTCACCCTGCTAATTTAATTTATGTGCAGAGTGCATCATGTGAAATGCCAGGCTGAATGAATCACAAGCTGGAATTAAGATTGCTAGGAAAGTGTCTGCAGATGATACCACTCTAATGGCAAAAAGTGAAGAGAAACTAAAGAGCCTCTTGATGAAGGTGAAAAAGGAGAGTGAAAAAGCTGCCTTAAAACTCAAAATTCAAAAAACTAAGATCATGGCATCTGGTCCTGTTACTTCATGACAAAAGAAGGGGAAAACAGGGACAGATTTTATTTTATTGGGCTCCAAAATCACTGAGGATGGTGACTGCAGCCATGAAATTTTAAGATGCTTTCTCCTTGGAAGGAAAACTACGACAAACCTAGACAGCATATTAAAAAGCAGAGACATCACTTTGCCAACAAAGGTCCATATAGTCAAAGCTGTGGTTTTTCCAGTAGTCATGTATGAATCTCAGAGTTGGACATCCATAAAGAATGCAGACCACAAGCGAACTGATGCTGGGAAAGACTCTTGAGAATCCCTTGGACTGCAAGGAGATAAATCCAGTGAGTCCTAAAGGAAATCAACCCTGAATATTTATTGGAAGAATTGATACTGAAACTGAAGCTCCAATATTTTGGCCACTTGATGCCAAGAGCTGACTCATTGGAAAGACCCTGATGCTGGGAAAGATGGAGAGCAGGAGGAAAAAGAGGTGATGGAAGATGACATGGTTAGATAGCATCGCTGACTCAATGGACAGGTGTTGAAGCAAACTGTGGGAGATAGTGAAGGACAGCGAAGGAAGCCTGGTGTGCTGTGTCCATAGGGTCACACGGTCAGACATGGCTTAGTGGCTGAACAACATAACCATTAACATGGTTTTGTTGTCATGGATGCTAGGGCTCTTAGCAGGTAATTCTTGGTTATAAAAATGAATTGGAGCATCAATATAGTTATGTGAGAAAAATATTATTTTGTATATTCTCCAACATTCATGTAGGTAACACCTCTTACCAACAGGTGTTATAACTACTTAGGATTTTTTTTTTTTTCCCATTAATTCATACTGGACACTCCTGTTCAAACAAGGCAGTTTGTAGAGGAGTGTGCTCAAGTTTTGTTGTTTGAGGCAGCTGATTAGAAGCTTTTGTGCTCTTGATTGCCCAAAATATAATTTTTATATGCTCTTTGACACAAAGAATTGGCAGATGAATTACATTCAGATAAATACTTGAATATAAATTTACCTATATATTTGAGCAGATTCATTTCTTGCTAACAAAAGAAATTTTACTTCTGCTTGTAAGTATCCTGGTCTACTTTGATGTTAGTTTTAACTGCTGTTTAGTTTTAGTGTTACAGATTGGGCTCCAGCATTTTTATAAAATATATATTGTTGTTAATCTTCCTGAATGTGATCCCTAAATGATGTGAACCCTAAAAATCAATAAAAAAAAAAGTAAAACAATAATTTTTCAATTTAGCATGCATCATAATCACTTGGAAAGCAACTTGTTGGGCTCTGTTCTGGCGTTCCTGGTTTAGTAGGTCTAGGGTAGGAGCCCCCCAATCATTCGCATTTATAACTGTTTTGCTGGTGAGGCTGCTGCTGGTCCTGAGATCACAGTTGAGAAATGGTATAAAATATTAGCTCTTTGACTCTTTTTAGATAAAATTGTATATTAATTTTGATAAAGCAGTTAGTAAAAACCTTGTTGATATATCTGATAAATGAAAGGCATGAATTATGCCAGCTCTCCCCTTTACTCATCTGTCCTTGGGTTAGGTAGTCAGAAGGTAGAAGGTAGCATTAGTTCTCTATAGAAATCATCTCTGAGTTAAGGTAGGTTACAAATCCTCATTTTATAGTGTGATGGGGGAAAAATTCATTTTTATTTTTTACAAGGATTTTATAATAAGTGCTTTTCTTAAATTCATTGGCAGGAATTCCTTTCTGTCCACATAATACATACTTTTTCTAATCGGATAAAATCGTACTTTATATGTACTTTTTCTACTCAGATTTCCTGATTTGCTTTAGCTGCCAGGAGGCTTAGTGCTCAGTTCGGCATTAAAATAAAGTGCCTAAGTCATTCCAGGTTTAACTTTTCATTTGTTTTGCTTTTTTTTTTTTTCCTGGCTGTGCTATATGATTTGCGGAATTTTAGTTCCCTCACCAGGGATTGAACATGGGCCATGCAGTAAAAGCACCGAAGTCCTAACCACTAGACTTGCAGAGAGTTCTCTTCCTTTGCTTTAAAATGTTCTTTTTTAACGTGTTTTAACAGTATAATCTGCCTTATAACTGAGAAATTTTCAGAATGTGTCATACAAACTTGATCATGAACTCTCTTATAAATCTCTGATTTTCATTTAATATAGTAGTGGTCCATAATTTTATTCAAGGAATATATGTATTTATATCCTAGATTTGAACTATTTTTCTGGCCTAAGAGAAAGTAGTATTTGCCGTTTTAAACTTACAAGAATTTAGTACCTGGTGAGATAATCTGTCTCACAATTCTTTATTGAATAAACTCAAGTAAATTATATGCTTGCATGTTTTTAATGTTTTAGAATCATTCTACCTAATACATGTAATTTTTGTTCTGTATTTGTTTCCTTTTGTAATTAATAAAATTAATTCTTTAATGGGTTTAGATGAAATGTGACCTATATTGATACAGTAAAGACAATTTGCTGGACATTCATTTGATTTACTGATATATGTAATTACCAAGAAGTCCTTTTTAATTGAAGTATAGTTGATTTACAGTATTGTGTTTCAAGTGTATAGCATAATGAGTACTTTTGCACATTATATTTAATTATAGGTCATTACATGATAATAAGTGTAATTCCCTGTGCCATACAGTACATCCTTGTTGCTTATCTATTTTATGTATAGTTTGTTTCTGTTAATCCTATACCCCTGATTTGTATCCCCTCCAGAAATCTTTTGAAAAGTTGTAAAACTCATATCATTGCAGTATATTTTCCATATTGTGTGGCAACAAGAAATTTTCCATATTGTATGGCAACAGGATAGGGAAAGTTAATTATTTGTAATGGTCATTTTTTAAAGATCTAATCTATCAATTATCTATTTGAATAATCTTGTTTTAAAACAAAAAACTTTTAAAACATTATAAAAAAAAATCTCTCTTTATTAGTACTAGTGCATGTGTTGACCAGGGTCTCATTCAGACATCTGTCATTAACTAACATTTTCTTTCCATTAAGGTATCTCTCTGAATTTCTTTATGCCTGGTTGATGTCAACATTAAGTCGTGCCGATGGCTCTCAGATGGCAGAGGAAAGGATAATGGAAGAGCAGCAAAAAGGCCGTAGTAGTAAAAAAACAAAAAAAAAGAAGAAAGGTGATGGGAATTATTTTTAAACTTAAGAAATAAGTAACACTGGAATGTACTTTAATTTCATCAAATAATGGATGAATTTAGTCATTATATTTTTATTCTCACCATCTTCTCTTCCCTGGTGGCTCAGCTGGTAAAGAATCCGCCTGCAGTGCGGAAGACCTGGGTTCAATCCCTGAGGTGGGAAGATTCCCCTGGAGAAGGGAATGGCTACCCATTTCCGTATTCTGGCCGAGAATTCCGTGGACAGAAGAGCCTGGCAGGCTACTATTAATGGGGTCTCAAAAGAGTCAGACACAACTGAGCAAATTGCACTCACTCATCTTCTCTTTGAAGATAATTGGGGTAGAAACTGAGTCACAGTATTAGTGGTAGAATCCTTTTGGTTTCTTTCCTTGCTTTTCTTTTACTTCTTTCCTATTTCATGTGTCAAAGGACCTTAGGACAAGAAGTAGTAACCACTTGGAGTAAGATAAGGAATAAGACAGCAGGAGACTTTCGATACTCTTTTGACAGAAGGCTGACAGCTCAGGAAGGAAGGAAATCTGGAGTGGTGCTTTTAACAGTCAAACAGAAAGATGATCATACACTGCCCAAGGACCATGAGAAGAAAGGTTTCCAGGGGACTACCCTGTTAATCACTCATGGGCTGGTACAGATAGACTTCAGTCATTGCAAAATAGTGCTTTGTGTTCCCTTCTGAGTCAGCAGTTTGAGTGGGTTATTAAATGACTATACTCATGGCTTTCCTGTAATAAGAAATTGTCTCTATTGTGACTTCAGAAAAAATTACAGTTAATTTATACTGAAATCTTATGGTTTGGGGAACACAATTACTGTCTAACCTTAGCTCTATTTTATTATTTGTAGATTTGGGCCATAAAATGTAGCCTGTGGGAACAAACTTTTTACTATTTTAATTTGGTAAACAAGATAGAAGATTTTTTTTTTAATTTAGATTTCTTCTGCAGTAATGCAAGAGGAGGAGGGAAAAGAATTTGGATAATTTTCTTTCTAATTATAGTTCGCCCATTGAGCCGAGAGATCACAATGAGCCAGGCATATCAGAACATGTGTGCTGGAATGTTTAAAGTAAGTTGCTACATTGCTATTGTATTATTTAACTAAGATGAACTCTCCTGTTGTTCTAGGTTCTAATTTAACCTTCATTTTTACTAATTGTCTGCTTAAAAATGACCTTTTATCCAAATCTGTTGGTTTTATTAATTTAACAAACACTGAACATTTGTCATATGTCAGATGTCTTGTACTAGGTGCATTGTGAGATACCAAGTCTAATATGATATGATCCTTGTCTCAAGTGCCTAGTTAATGTTAGACCAGATGACATATATGTGGCATAGATACTAAGAGAGGGAAGAGTTTACTTCTGATTGATGATCAGAAAGGGTTTCTTGGAAGAGGGGTTCCAGAGATTTTTAGAAGTATGTTAGGAAAGGGGCACGCTCCATAATGAAGGGGTTAATTTAAGCAAAGCAGGCATTTTAAGGAGATAGTAACTCGAGGAAACATACTAAAATACATAAAATAGAATATGGAATTCTGTTCAGAAAACAGGATCAGTGCATTTCTTATAGAAATGATATATTATTATTTCTTCAGGAGCTTTTACTTGTTTTCAACGCTGTTATAAGAGCCTTAAGAAGAATATGCATGTGGCACAATTTCACTGGAGAAATTAAAAATTAGAATCTGGAACATGAATATTTTTCATATAAAACATGGTGCAGAATATCAAAATGAATATTAAAGCTAGTTTTTCTCTTCCTGTTTTTGATTTCTGGGTCTTATTTTGATTAACTGTGTATAAATAGCTGTTTCTTATTTTCTGCTCTCTGTTAATGAGGATGTTCACATTTTCATACTGTTAACCATCTTTCTCTCTCTTTGTACTGTAGACCATGGTAGCTTTTGACATGGATGGCAAAGTACGAAAACCCAAGTTTGAGCTTGATAGTGAACAAGTTCGATATGAGCACAGATTTGCTCCATTCAACAGTGTGATGACACCACCACCAGTGCACTATCTGCAGTTCAAGGTGAACCTGCTCCTTAGAATAATTGCAAAATATTTAGTCTTAGACCTTCTTGGAGATGTGCTATTTGTACCTAGCCATTTTGCTGAAATAGTCAAGTGAAACTCTTATTGGACCAGTGAGATAAAGGGATGAAATAGCAATTTTAAATAGTATGAATATTATTTGACTTTGTTGGGTATACTCATCACATTAACAGTTATTTAAATATGAGAATAATATGAAGTGTGGTATATAAAGGTTGAAAATTGAATAGGAAAAAACCAGGCCATGCAGAGTGTTTGCTTTAGTGTCCATATGTGAATGGATAATCAATGTAGAATTCTTTAATTTAAAAAAGTATTTTAGAGTTTTTTCACATTAAACATATTTTAAATAATAGTATTTCTTCCTTTTTAGGAAATGTCTGACCTCAATAAATATAGCCCTCCTCCTCAGTCTCCAGAACTGTATGTGGCAGCTAGTAAGCACTTTCAGCAGGCAAAAATGATACTGGAAAATATCCCAAACCCAGACCATGAGGTAAAACTGCAGTCACAGTTATTCTACAGGAAGTTTGTCAGGAAGTAATCACTTACTACTTGATAACAGTTTAATTATAAAATGAACCTTATAGTGTTAATAAATGAAGACTGTGATGTTTCTGCTAAGGATTTCAAGTCACTTTGTTAACCTTGTCAGACTTAAAATTATATGATGAAAGAAGTGATACAGATATCTCCTTTGTGTAAATTTAGAAATCAGTGCAAAGAGAAATGAAAACTTAGAACCATAAAGCTGGAAGAATAGAAATAAGACCCAGATTGATCTACAGCTCAGTAATGTTAACATTAAATTTAAAAATTTTTAATCTCTATTTTACTGTATTAAAATATAATTATATAAATCTAAAAAATGATCTGGTCAGTTATCACAGGAAGTAAAAACAACCTTATTCTATTTGACAATTTAAAATAAAGCCTATTGTTTTGACGACTATTTTGGGTATCATTCTACAGAGCTTAGAAGTTGCAAAATACAAAATATTGTTTCAGCCTCTTATGAGTTTCATTAATTTACTGTATAACCTAATTTATTGAAATGTATTTATTCTGTAAATGAGAGTAACACACCGACCATTTTGAGGGATATATCTTGATACAGCCTCCATGAAAGGTATTTTAGCAATCTGTCAAAAAATCACAGGTGCCTAGGCTCCGAAATTCTGCTTCTTGGGTTTACCTTACAGATACCTTTGTACATGTGGAAAATGATGAATATACAGATATTGTCTAGTGTGTATTATGTCCTAAGTACTCTGGTATATTCCAGCAGGGGGAAAAAAAAACCCAGAAATCTGGACTCTTCTAGGGGCACGCAGTAAATAAATAGTCTATTAGAAGATCAGAAGTACTATGAAGAAAAACCTTAAGAGAGATTTTTCTTCTGAGAAGAGAGATAGTGAATGCTCCCAGAGGTATGGAAGTGGAAGAGATTAGATGTTTTTAAATAAGTTGGCCTCTGAGCAAATCTTGGAAGAAGGTAGAGAAGCAAGTCATATGACCACTCAGGAATGGAGCCTTCTTGGCAGAGGGATCCACATGTGTAAAGGTACAGAGGCAGGAGTGTGCCTGGAATATTTGAAGAACAGCCCAGGGCTGTGTGCTGGAGTGAGGTGAACACAGGCTTGAGCTGTTCGAGAGTTTTAATGTGACCAAATCTGATTTTTGTTCTAAAGCATCACCATGCTGGCCACCATGTTGGTAAAATAGACTGGTGAAACCAAGCATGGAAGCCAGGGAGCCAGTTAAAAGGCCATGGCTATGATCCAGGTGACAGATGGTAGTGCCAGTGGATCAGAAGTGATTGCATTCTCTATAAATTTTAAGGTCTAGCCAGTGGGATTGACTGACGGATTGGAGGTGAAATTAGAGAAAAACAGGAGTCAAGGGTGGTTTTGAGGTTTTTGACCTGAGCACCGTCTGGTTGGATTGAGTTGTAAGGGGAAGACTGAGGCTAGAACACGTGGGGAGGCAAGGCTGGGAAGGTCAGGAGCTCAGTTTTGGACATGGCTTTTGGATGCCCAAATGGAGTAGTCTTGTAGGTCAGTGCATATGTGATATGGAGCTGAGGGGCAGCAGTTCCTGAACTTGAGGCGATGTGTCAAGTGAGGTCAGTAAGAAGCAGGCAATTTTTTTTTTCTTCAAGTTGCCCATTACTCCCTCTTAAAGAGAAGTGAGTTTTTTGTTATTCTTATTTTATCCATTGTTATTCATATTTTCAGGTGAACCGTTTTGGACAAATGGTTGTCAGAAATACCAGTTAAAGGACGCTTACTGCCTGCTAGGCATGAGTTTCAGATCATAATATGTGTTAACTCAGTCCTCACAAATCTTTGCAGGATAGGTAAATTATATCCCCATTTTTACAAATGAAGAAACTGAGGACAGAGAGGTTAGAAAACTTGCAGAGGTTTCATAGCTAGTAAGTGGCAAAACTGGACTTTGAAACTAGACAGCTTAACTCTAGAGTCTGTGCCCCAAACATGTTGTACTACTTTGCAGAACTTCACAATGTAATGCTTTTTTGTTTTAATGAAAACAGGATACAGTAGTTCTTTCAAGTTTTCATGATGGTAAACTAGAGTTATTTGTTACTAAAAGACACATGGTGGTACTCATATTTTGAAATTGCTTTCATTTTAATAAAATACTGACACTTATTTTGGGCCACATTCCTATTGGTATCTATAAATCAATATATTTTGACTATGAGTTTTAGGTTTTGATTGTTTTGATAGTTTAATGTTGTTTATTATTTAGGTCAATAGAATTTTAAAGGTTGCCAAACCCAACTTTGTGGTCATGAAGTTATTGGCAGGAGGACACAAAAAGGAATCAAAGGTAAAATATATTGTTACTCANTGAGTTTTAGGTTTTGATTGTTTTGATAGTTTAATGTTGTTTATTATTTAGGTCAATAGAATTTTAAAGGTTGCCAAACCCAACTTTGTGGTCATGAAGTTATTGGCAGGAGGACACAAAAAGGAATCAAAGGTAAAATATATTGTTACTCATTTGTTATAAACTTCATTTTTTTTTAGTAAGATGAATAAATATTACAAAAAAGTCAAAATGCCCATAAAGATGATTCTAAAAGAGATTCAGTGGCAGAAGATAAATTGGAGCTTGCCATTCTGCCTTGAAACTTACAGATTTTGTTGACTTAAAATCTCTAAAGTTTGCTCTGCCCTTCCACATAAATTACTGATTGACTTGAGGTAACAAAAGAAAATGTGTGAAAACCAACTTATGGGAGTTATTTAAAAAGTCATCCACCTTTAGAAAAGTGAATGCTTCAATAAATAAATACTTTAATGGCTTGGGAGATGGAAGATTCTGTAAGCCTCCCTTGGTTGATGTTTCACTGGTGCTGTATCAACATTCGGTGCAGAAGAGACCAGCCACTGAGCCATTTCTTGTGGCATCTGTCCATTAAGTAATACATGCCTCTATTTGTTTGTTCCCATTGCTTTTCTGTTATCCCTCTTTCTTATCACCTCTGCTTTACCAGTGACTCATTTCATTGCTCAGAAGTAGCAGCTACCCTGGGACTGAAAGAAATCACTGACCCGTGACCTTTTCCTTTAAGTCTATTTCATTAAGTATTCTCTAAAAATAGAAAACCATTGGTCAGCATGTTTTCTAATGACCTTCACAGATGCAGAGATAAGCTAAATCATTTTCTTTTCCTTGTTTCTAAAAACACAAGAGTCTAAAATTAAAAGTCCTTATTTTGTTTACTGTCTAAATATGTATAAGATACATTGATTGACTTTGTTTTCACAGGTTCCTCCTGAATTTGATTTCTCTGCTCACAAATATTTTCCTGTTGTGAAACTTGTTTGAGAGAAAGACTGAAAAGGTGACCAAAAGGGTGGAGTCTACTTTCAGATTCTGTTCTTAGAGGATCTATCCGTCAGTCTTACCACATAACGTGAAGTGAAATGGATTTTTTGGATAACAACCCATTATAAGGAATACTTTTAATTTGACAGCCTTATATGACGTGAATGAAAACTGCTGTTTTAAAGTGGTTTATTATGTTCCATGGATGAAACTAGTCTTATCGAATGCATTGATGAATGTTATATGGTTTTATTACAGATTTAATCATAAATCATTTTTTATGAATGAGTGAAAATAGTGTTTGTAAAGGTTAATAAATTTCTTGACAAAAAAATGCACTATTGGGAATGAAAAAATAGCACTTTGTTGATACGTGTTAAGAATGGAAGGTGTTTACTCTAAATATTTGAGCAGTTCAAACAAATTAAAAGTTTCAAATCAAGGGATTTAGTAAACACTCACATGGGATTTGGGCCAAATACACTTAAGGGAGGTTTTGGGGACCATCTGTGGGGTCACACAGAGTCGGACACGACTGAATCGACTTAGCAGCAGGAGCAGCAGCCTAGCTATATAGGGATCCTGAGTCACACAGGGATTGTGATTTTGTGTGTCACAGTATCTTATATATCAGAATTTTTTTTTTAATCCTTTTAACTTACTTTTAGCACTTTTTTTAAAGATTACACATCATGTTTGCTAGTGATATTATAGGATTAGGTTTAAACATGACATACTGCTTTTTATTACCACTTAGTTTAACCCATGAAACATTTTCAAATGGGGCCTTTCCAGCATCCTCTGGCTCTGAAAATTGACTTAAATTCACCTGTACCTACAAGTGCCCAGTGCCAGTGGTCCCAGCATTCTTCCTTTGCTGTTAGTTCCTCCCCCGTCTGCTCTGCTGTCCTGTTCTATATTGCCATGATATCTGGGGGCCTTTCCTTTCTTTGGTCCTGCTATTAGTAAGACAGTATTGTTAGCAGAAGGAGTTACACTGAGCCTTTGCCTTGGCTTAAAACCAGCAAGTTTTGTATTTCCTTTATGGTTGAAAGTGTTCTGAGTTTCAAGTATCTTAATTCTTATTTGACACCTTTCTTGCAGATGTCTTATTGAAACTTTATTTCTGGAAATATCTTAAGCAGCTAACCTGCATAAGCTTGCCTACGATAGTAGAGCCCACTGTAGAGTACGAGCATTCCTGACTCCTCTCTTCTCAGCTCCTGAAGCAGACGGGCTCCCTTTACCAAGAGTGGTGATAAACGCGTTATCCAGGAGCAGCCAGTAGACATCTTGAAATTTCAGAATCCAGAAGTCTTTAAAAAAAAAGTAGTCTGTACAGAAGAAACGAGCTATAAAGAGATAAAGAATGTATCTGTTGTCTTCTATTTGGTTAGTTTTCTGAGAAGGAAAACCCTGTTTCTGGCTGGTAATTTCTGATCATTGTAAACAAGAAAAATGGTACAAAAGAGGCAACAGAAGAAAGAATTCAAAACGCAAAGAGGCTAACAATGAGGCAGCAAGATTTGGCAGATAACCAAGAACCTGAGGGGAGCTATAAGATTGTGGATCAGTGCCAACAGGAACCATGAATTAAGAGGGCACGCTAGCATTTTTAAATTGATGTCTAATAAGGTCAGCTGAAAATGTACATGAAAGTTATTGAGCAAGGGTTCTGCCTAATTATAGAGCACCTAAGGCTGTGTTTTCAGGAGTGGCTCTTCTCCCTAAGAGCAAAGAGTGTTCCTAAGTTTCAGCTGCAGGTTTCTAATCAGAAAAGCTGAAAGTTGCCTTTTTCGGAACTTAATAGAAATCTACCATGCAAGGTGCAAAAAAAAAAAAAGATGAGGGAAATAAGACTGCCTCTCCCCTCACAGATCTAACAACCATATGAATGCAGAAAAACAACCTGTCCCCTCGCAGATCTAGCAAGCATAAAATGCATAAAAACCAACAAGTCTTTATCATGCCCTGGGAAAAATGCAGTGTGCTGGTGTAGGAGATCCACCTCACATGATTTATGGAGAAAGTCACCATCTCATCCAGGTCCCAAAGGTTAACAATGGGAACTAGCTGAGTCCCTTGATGGGGACACAGATGGGCACAGGCCTGAGGTGAGAAGATGGCAGTTAACTAAAGTATAGAGCAGGATAAGGGACTGGAGAGGAGCTGGAAGTAAGGGGAGACTGTTGACTGATGTTGGTGGATACCACTGGAAGGTTGGAATCAGGTAAACAGCACAATCAAATCAGATCTGCTTGCTCATGATTACTGGTTCAAAAGGCTGAGCAAGGTGAAAAGACAGCCTTCAGAATGTGAGAAAATAATAGCAAATGAAGCAACTGACAACTAATCTCAAAAATATACAAGCCACTCCTGCAGCTCAATTCCAGAAAAATAAATGACCCAATCAAAAAATGGGCCAAAGAACTAAATAGACATTTCTCCAAAGAAGACATACAGATGGCTAACAAACACATGAAAAGATTCTCAACATCACTCATCATCAGAGAAATGCAAATCAAAACCACACAGAGGTACCATTTCACACCAGTCAGAATGGCCACAATCCAAAAGTCTACAAGCAATAAATGCTGAAGAGGGTGTGGAGAAAAGGGAACCCTCTTACACTGTTGGTGGGAATGCAAACTAGTACAGCCACTATGGAGAACACTGTGGAGATTCCTTAAAAAACCAGAAATAGAACTGCCTTATGACCTAGCAATCCCACTGCTGGGCATACACACCAAGGAAACCAGAATTGAGAGAGACACGTGTATCCCAATGTTCATCGCAGCACACTTTATAATAGCCAGGACATGGAAGCAACCTAGATGTTCATCAGAAGATGAATGTTTAAGAAAGTGTGGTATATATACACAATGGAGTATTACTCAGCCATTAAANCAGGATGCTTGGGGCTGATGCACTGGGATGACCCAGAGAGATGGTATGGGGAGGGAGGTGGGAGGGGGGGGTTTGGGAACACGAGTACACCGTGGTGGATTCATGTTGATGTATGGCAAAACCAATACAGTATTGTAAAATAAAGTAAAAAAAAAAAAGGCTGTAGGCAGGGAAGCTTGTTAGGTGAGAAGAAATGATGGTTGGTCTTAAGGTAGTGGCAGAGGGAACAGAGATGAATCAAAAGATAAGAGGTACAGGACTTGGGTGAGTTTGTGGGAATCAAGGGTGATTCATAGATTTTATGGCTTTGCAACTANGGCAGGGAAGCTTGTTAGGTGAGAAGAAATGATGGTTGGTCTTAAGGTAGTGGCAGAGGGAACAGAGATGAATCAAAAGATAAGAGGTACAGGACTTGGGTGAGTTTGTGGGAATCAAGGGTGATTCATAGATTTTATGGCTTTGCAACTAGATACATGTGGTGCTATTTGCTTATATAGGCAAAATAGGAGATAAGGTTCAGGGATGAAGATTGTTTTTTCTTTCAGTCTGTGCAGCTTGCAAGGTCATAGTTCCCTGATGGGGGATTAAACTCAGGCCCCTGGCAGTGGAAGCATGGAATCCTAACCACGGGACCACCAGAAAATGCCTTGTTGAGCTGTCTTTGAAAAACATCCTAGTGAAAGTGGCAAGTAGTTTGGTGTGGAGCTGAAAGGAGCGTTCTTGGGTAGACATGAACTGAAAGCTAAGTGGCTGCAGAAATGAATTGTAAACTGAGGCCTGTACTGGGGGTTGCCGGAGAAGGCAATGGCACCCCACTCCAGTACTCTTGCCTGGAAAATCCCATGGATGGAGGAGCCTGGTGGGCTGCCATCTATGGGGTTGCTCAGAGTCAGACACGACTGAAGCGACACAGCAGCAGCAGCAGCTGGGGGTTGCAGTTGTTCAGGGAATNCTCCAGTACTCTTGCCTGGAAAATCCCATGGATGGAGGAGCCTGGTGGGCTGCCATCTATGGGGTTGCTCAGAGTCAGACACGACTGAAGCGACACAGCAGCAGCAGCAGCTGGGGGTTGCAGTTGTTCAGGGAATATGTAGAAGAGCCTGAGACTGGTCCCAAGAAGAGTCAGGATAACCAAGTTCTAAGAGTGGGCCAGGGCAGAGGTGGGAGAAAGGAGCAGGTAGGAGACGAAACCAAAGTCAGCGCCTTAAAATCATGCCATGCCACCCTCTGACCAAGTTTCTATGTCACTTGTTTCATAAGGCTCTGGCCTTCTAAGAAATCACCTTAATTACTGATCAAAAAAGCCACCCATTTATAAAAGTTTAGGAGAGTTTCTCTCTGGCATGAAAAGGAGAAAAACAGGCAATGCAGGGACACATACAGCTAATAGGCCTAAGATAAGGACCAAAATGGGCCCACTGTACCTGACAGGTTGCTGGCAACAGTAGTAAGAACGTTTTTGAAGAGGTAGGGCGGAATCAGTACATTGAAGTGTTAGTGAGTGGGGTGTGAAATAATGGAATCATTCTTTAGAACTGACTTCTGAACATTCATCTTTACCCCACCCTGTTCTTGGAGGAGCTGGTATGATCATAAAAGATCAACTATTCTCTGGTTAATGATAGTCTTCACTAAGCGACACCTGGTTTGGCCACTTCATTTCTGCCCTCTCCCCTGGGCTCCTCAAGCTGCATCTTATGTTGCTTTTCCTCTGACCAGCCAACCTCTTCTCTTGGACAGCTTCTCTTTATCCTTCAAGTTTCTGAAACATTGTACCTTCAGATAATGCTCCTGTATCTCCTGGTTTAGGCCAAACCGTTTAAAAGTGCTTAGCATTTTCAGTTCAGTTGCTCAGTTATGTCCAGCTCTGTGTGACCCCATGAACCGCAGAATTACAGCATGCCAGGCTTCCCTGTCCATCACTAACTCCCGAAGTTTACCCAAACTCAGGTCCATCAAGTCGGTGATGCCATCCACTCATCTCATCCTCTGTCGTCCCCTTCTCCTGCCCTCAATCTTTCCCAACATCAGGGTCTTTTCAAATGAGTCAGCTTTTCGCATCAGGTGGCCAAAGTATTGGAGTTTGAGCTTCAACATCAGTCCTTCCAGTGAACACCCAGGACTGATCTCCTTTAAGATGGACTGGTNAAAATGAAGATCCCCCAGAAGGCTTTGAGCAGCACTTCCACAGGCTGTGCTGACACAGGAGGCCTCCTGACAGCACAGCTCGGATCAGCTCCATCACTGCCCAGGTGCACTGACCTTGGGACAGTATCTGACCACCTCCATGGGCCGCAGCGCACTCAAAACAGGACAACAAAAGCAACCCTCTCCCAGGGTGGCTGTGAGCTTTAAATGAAGCAATCTCCATACACCCTGGAGCACAGCATGCTCAGTCAGAGCCCCTACGCCCTGGGACCAGGCTGTTGTGTCTCAGGAAACCAGAGCAAACCGGACAGCAGATAAAGGAACAGGATGCCTGAAGGGCGGGCAGGAAGACCTTTGGAAGATTCCTGGCAGAAAAAGCCCAGGATTACCTGCTGGCTTTGGTCCTTCTGTTCATTTAGATCGCGTGAAGGCATGGCCTCATTTCCCTTCCTGGTGACTTCTTCTATTCTCTCTTCACACTGCTCCTTCACCTCTTTCATCTGACTGATGCACTGGTTCCTGTGAAGGTGGAAGAAAGCAAAAGAAAAGGACAGCTGTTCAGAGACACTATTTAAGTTTGGCCCTGCTGTGACGGTGAAATCCAATTCCCAGACAGACACAGCTCAAACCTTTCTTGCTTCTGGCACTTCATCTGAAAAAGACACTGAGGCAGGGCGACAGTATGTTTCAGTCATTAAATGACATGAAAACTGGAATCAACTGAAACTTCCAAAAAATATGTCATATTGTTCTAAAATAAATGAACTTAACTGGTTAAAAAAAACTTTTTAATATAATCTGTGGCATAGTAAAAAAAAAATGTGATCTTTGTACCCAACTATCAGCACAGAGCTCCTACAACCCTTGGAATTTCCTGAGTAACAGTGTCTTCTGCTATACATGAGCCCCTGCACACCATACCTGAGTTTATGCTAAGGAGCTGACTTACTGAGAGGAGTCTACACAGCTTCAGGATGGGGGCTGGTGGCCACGGGAGCCAACTGTATAACGAGAGGGTTGGAACTTACAGCCCCACTTTCTAGGAAGGAGGGAGAGACTGGAGATTGAGTTCAATCAGATGGCCATTCAACCAGTCACGCCTATGTAATAAAACCTCAGATAAGCACCCTAGATCATGAGGCTTGGCGAGCTTTCCATTTGGTGAAAATCTCTGTGAACCAGTAAGGAGGCAACCCAACTCTACCAGAAGCTCCTGCCTAATCCCTATATCTACCCTAGGCCTTGCCTTATGAGTCCCTACCACTCAGCGCTTGCTAAGCTGTATCCTTCATAATAAAACTGCAATTGTAAACACAGAGCTTTCCTGAGTTCTAGAGAGTTATTGACCCTGAGGGGGTTGTGGGAAGCCCTGAATCTGCAGCTAGCCAGGCAAAAAGTACATGTGGCCTGGGGCCACGAGAACTACAGCTAGCATCCAAAGGAAGGGAAGTCTGGCAGGACTGAGCCCCGTAACGTGGGGTTTGTGCTAACTCTTGGTGGTGTCAAAACTGAACCGGATTTCCATTTGGGGAAGACAGAACAGAAGTATTTTTCACTATTCCTCCACCAAGCACAGCTAGAACTCTGGACATTATATTTTCAACAAACAGAAGAAGACTCTGAAAGATGGAGGGATGAAGGCAGACTGGTTAGGGACCTCAGGATCTAGAACAACACAGTGGTGTACCTGAAGAGTACATGGAAAGTCTGCATTTCCACCCCACTCTGACACTAACAAGGTTCCCCTCCCTCTCCCCAGACAGTGGGCATGTCAGTAAAGAGCCAGGCTTTCACCACCAACTGCTTAGAGGTGTCAGCGATCACTCATCATATCAAGAACCAGGACGATCTTAAATTGAACGAAGAGAGACAACCAACAGATACCAAACCAACATAACAGAGAAGTTGAAATGATCTGACAAAGATTTTAAAGCAGTCACTTCATTAGAAATGTTTCAATGAGTAATTAAAACATGCTTGGAACAAATGAAAAATTTAATAGTTTCATCAAGGAAATAGAAAGTTTCAGCAAAGAAGAGAAGATATAAAGAAGAACCAAATGGAAAATTAATGCGATAATTAAAATTTTAAAACTCGAGAGTAGGTAAAGAACCAATGAACTGAAAGATACAACAATAGATGTCACCTAATCTAAACACAGAGAGGAAACAGACTTAAGGAAGAAAAAGGACAAAGCTTCATGGACCTACATGACAATTACAAAGGACCTAACATTCACGTCATCAGAATCTGTGTAAAAGGTTTTCTCAGCAGGTCCACGTAACTAGTCACTTTCACACTGGTCCTCAAGATACTACTCTTAACTTGCTACCCTCCATGACTATATGATACTATCTGCCCTCCCAGGTTACTCTGAGCTCGCCAGGTTCTTTCTCTCCTAAATTATCTCATCTTCCTTCGCAGCTCCTTATTGCTTAGGACTCAATTCTAAATAGCCTCTCTTAAGAAGTCTTTTTTGGAGGGGTAACAGATAAGCATTGATGAAAATGATCTAGGTTAAAAAAACAATATTTAAAGAGACAGGCACTTTCAAAAAGTCTGTAAATTAGCTTCAGGTTTGGCTAGGTGAAACAAAAAGGCCAAAAGATAGCAGTTTATATTTTCCTCACATAAAAGTAGATCAGGGTTAGTATGGCAGCTTGGAGTCATCACAAATTCAGGTTTCTCTTTCGGTTTTAAAATCCTAGCAGTGGTTTCTATCCCCCATGATTATTTCATGACCCAGGATGGCTACAAGTAGTCCAGCCATCTTGTGTGAAGCCCAGGCAACAGGAAGGAAGGAGGAGAAAAGGCAAAGAAAAGGGATGTGCACTGAACCATCCTCACATTCAGAAGTTTTCCTCTAAGTCCCACCCCACAATTTCCCTTCCCCACTGGCCAGAATTTAGTCACCTGGCCATACCCAACTGCAAGGAGGGACTAGAAATGTAGTATTTTTCTGGTAAAAAGATAAATGGATAAGCACTGACCAGTCTTTGCCACTGAGAGCTTCAAAATGCTTTGAGTTACAAAACATTGATAAAATAATTGAAGAGTGTCCCAGGTTAAGAACACAACCAATTACATACTATTATGTTAATTTACATGGATTAGAGTTGAAGACAGCAGTACAAATTTATGTTTAATTTAAATATAGACACATACAGAAATATTTATCAATATATAACACAAGTTAGTATACACACACATATATCTCTTTGCTCCATCATCTGAGAGGCCCTAGTAGCAATGATAGCCCAGGTGCAAAAAGCACACCCAGTACCAGATTTTGGTTTCTGACACACCATTCTCCAATGAAGAGAACAAGGACTCCCTGGAGAAATGGTTGACTGGATGACTCCAGGACTGGGGAAAGAAATATAGGAAAATGAGTCGGAAGCATCTTTTGGTGCCAAATTATAAAAAAAAGTAATTTTAAAGAGGGGTGGGAAGACAAACCCACAATATCACAAATATGTCAACTGGATAAAGGAACTAACTGAAAAAGTTCCCAATGGCCACAGCTGGAAATTTTTAAGAAAAATAAATTAGTATTGGATTATAACCTAAAGTATAAAATAAACATCCACTAATCCATACTGATATCAATCATTAGACAAACAAGAAGAGTCACATCTCCTGCGCAGGAAAATTCCAGACAACTTCATGTAGACACTCCATCCTTAGGGAAGTGGAGCATAATTTCCCAATCTTTAAGCATAGTGAATTTCTTCCAAAGATTGCAACATAAAAGGAGAAAAAACAGAGTAACTTTACAATGGAAAAAAACCTGATAAACATTACCTCAATCAGATGCTCAACAGCAATAAGTCATACTGATGCATGTACCCTTGATGTGAAGCCGTGGGAATGGCATTTCACCTCTGTGGCCTTCCCCTCAAAAATGGGTTGCCCTTGTTTCACCATGAGAAAAAACATGAGATACACCCCAACTGAAGGACATTCTACAAAATGCCTGGACAGCACTTCTCAAAACTATCAAGACCATAAAAAAATCAGTAAAGCCTGATAAAACATGATAAATACAGCATAATTACCACACTCTCTGCCTGGCATATAAGAAAAAACCTACAAATGAGCCATGCCATGATCTGTGTGCCTTATTATTGGTGAATCTCAGTTTTCACGCTGACATGTTAGATTCCTTTTGTATTATGTAAATCCAAGAAGTAATTACATAAGCTTGGATTAAAACAACTATGCAACTTGTTAAGCTGTATAAGACTTGTGGACTTTGCTAATTTAATAATGCCTAACTTGTAAAGTTAGGTTACCCCTAATTAAAGAAATAAATTCTTGAAAATTAAGAGTAAAGCCTGAGAAACTATCACAGCCCAGAGAAGCCTAGGAAAACATAACAGATCAACGTAATGTATCCCCAGAACAGGAAAAGGACAAAACTAGGGGAAAACTGAAGAAACTCTAAGATGAACTTCAAGATAAAAACAAGGCATATACATTGGGTAATCAATCGTGACAGGTACTTCTTACTAACGCAAATGTGAACAACAGGAATCTGGTGTGGGTTGTACAGGAACTTCCTGTACTGTCTCTACAATAAGACTGTAAATCCAAAGCTGTTCAAAAATTTTAAATTTATTTTTAAAAATTAAAAACTGAATTGGAGAACATCTGACTGGTGTCAGAAAGTGATTACTGGGACATACAATCTAATTCAGCCTGAACTCCCAATTAGATATTTCAAGACATCATTTCAGCTTCCTGCCTGGAATTTATTTTATGAATATTTCAAGTGTCAGAGCTATGAAGTAATTGAATTACCCACTTGTACAAATAAGAAAGCCAGAAATAACCAATGTAGGTGAGGGTGTGGAGAAAAGGGAACCCTTGTACCCTATTGGAGAAGGAAATGGCAACCCACTCGAGTATTCTTTCCTGGAGAATCCCATGGATAAACAGTCTGGTGGGCTACAGTCCACGGGGTCACGAAGAGTCAGAAATGACTGAGTGACTAACACTCGTACCCTATTGGTGAGAATATAAATTGGTACAACTACTACAGAAAATAGTATGGTGGTTTCTCAAAAAACTAAAAAGAGAACTACCATATGACCAATTTTACAGAAAAAAAACAAAACCATTAGTTCAAAAAGACACATGCACCCCAATGCTCACAGCAGCATTATTTACAATTGCCAAGATATGGAAGCACCTGCTGCTGCTGCTAAGTCGCTTCAGTCATATCTGACTCTGTGCAACCCCAGAGATGGCAGCCCACCAGGCTCCCCCATTCCTGGGATTCTCCAGGCAAGAACACTGGAGTGGGTTGCCATTTCCTCCTCTAATGCATGAAAGTGAAAAGTGAAAGTGAAGTCGCTCAGTCGTATCCGACTCCTAGCAACCCCATGGACTGCAGCCTTCCAGGCTCCTCTGTCCATGGGATTTTCCAGGCAAGAGTACTGGAGTGGGGTGCCATTGGCTTCTCCGATGGAAGCAACCTAAGTGTCCATAAATAGATGAATAGATAAAAAGTGTGATACATATGTGTGTGTGCACACAGGAATACTACTCAGTAATTTTTAAAAAATGAAATTTTATTGTCTTTAGCATATGGATGCACTTGGAGGGCGTTAAGGTAAGTTGCTCAGTTATGTCGACTCTTTGCAACTCCATGGACTGTAGTCCACCAGGCTCCTGCGTCCATGGGATTCTCCAGGCAAGAATCCTGGAGTGGGTTGCCATTTCCTTCTCCAGAAGATCTTCCCGACCCAGGGGTCAAACCCAGGTCTTCCGCATTAGAGGCAGACGCTTTAACCTCTGAGCCACCAGGGAAATAAGTCAGAGAAAGACAAATACTGTATGATACCACCTCTATGTTGAATCAAAAAAATACAACAGGCTACTGAATATAACAAAAAGAAGCAGACTCACAGATATAAGCTAGTTACCAGTGCGGAGAGGGAAAGGCAGAGGGGAAATATAGGAGAAATACAGTGGGGAGAGAGAGGTATAACTATTGGGTATAGATAGGTATATACTGTACAACACAGGGAATCTAGCCATTATTTTGTAATAACTACAAATGGAAACAATATTGAGTTATAATCCAATTCTACAATTACAAAAATTGTGTAACTTTTTAAATTTAAAATTATTCCCAATATAAAAATACAGAAAATACCAAAGAGAGAGATAACAATGTGAGGATTCCAGGAGTAGTTTTGTTAGACATTTGTTTGGAGTTTCAGACAGAGAAGCAAGGGAGAATGGGGTCAGAAAGCACCATAAGACAGAATGGCTGGAAATTATTCAGAATTGATAAAAAAGAAAAAAAAATCTCAACAGACTTGAAAAAATAAATATTTCCCCCCCAAAAGAAACAGCAATTAAATAAATACATACACACCTACATACATACAAATAAGGAAGCTAGGAGGTGATCAGACCGACACTGACCAGGGTCACAGAGACAGAAAGAGGTAAGGCTGAACCCAGAAACCAGACTGAGCAGGGCTCTCTCTATCCCCTGGCTGCCTCTTTGGAGCTGCAGGTATTTCAGAGCCAAGTGTAACTGTACTCAACCTCTAACTCTTGTAACAACCCTTTGGTTCAAAGGACTTACTGGGTCTCAAGAGTACCACACACAGAAGGGCATCAGAACTGCAGAAAAAAAGGGAAGACAGAGCATCTGACCTTGGACAGCAATACAGAGATCAAGGAAGGACCTGGTGAAACATTCATGGAAATAAAAATCTCATGAACATGCAAGCCACAGGAGGTGGACAAGTGCACAGTGGCCTAAACGGAACAAACAAAAAGATGTCTGTGCAAGGAAAGAACAAAATGTGTGCAATTCACTGTGATCAAACAACTTCCTAGAAGCTCTGGATTGGCAATGAGCAGGTGCACAGCCATTTCCAAACTGGTAAATCTACAAAAGGGAAGTACTGTGTTCACCTGTTCTCAGCCCTTCCAAAATCAAGTACAAACAGCCTTGCACGAGATCATGGCATCCAGTCCCATCACTTCATGGCAAACAGAAGGGGAAAACACAGAAGCAGTGTTGGGCTTCCAAAATCACTGAGGATGGTGACTGCAGCCATGAAATTAAAAAGTGCTTGCTCCTCAGAAGGAAAGCTATGACAAACCTAGACAATGTATTAAAAAGATAAACATCACTTTGCCGACAAAGGTCTGTATAGTTAAAGCTATGGTCATGCACAGATGTAAGAGTCAGACCACTGAAGAAGGCTGAGCACCAAAGAACTGATGCTTTCAAATTGTGGTGCTGGAGAAGACTCTAGAGAGCTCCCAGGACTGCAAGGAGAGCAAACCAGTCAGTCCTAAAGGAAAGCAACCCTGAATATTCATTGGAAGTTCTGTCACTGAAGCTGAAGCTCCAATACTTTGGCCACCTAATGTGAAGAGCTGACTCTAGAAAAGACCCTGATGCTGGGAAAGATTAAAGGCAAAAGAACAAAGGAGCAGCAGAGGATGAGATGGTTGGATAGTATCACTAACTCAATGGACATGAATTGGGGCAAACTTTGGGAGATAGCGGAGGACAGAGAAGCCTAGAATGCTCCTCTGTCCATGAGGTCACAAAGAATCAGAAACAACTTAGCGAAATGAACAATAACAACACAGCAAAGAAAAAAGAGGGTTGGGGTCATGGGCAGCTGGTTGTCTCTGAATCCCAAATATCCTGTGTCTGGGGTATACGCTTTCTATGAAGGAAAAGAGAGAAAAACAAACACACTACAACTTTATTCTCTACCCTCTAAACGGTTTTTACTATCTTACTAAGGGGTTTAGCTAAACTTTTTAAATGTTGATTGTTTTGATGACAAAAGTACTCTAATATGTATAAGTATAGAGTTTTTGTATGCTACTAAAGTCATTAGCTTAAAACAGACTGTCCTAACTATATGCTGGAGATCTAATGTATGGCATGGTGACTACAGTTAATAATAATGCATTTTATACTTGCAATTTGCTAGATCTTAAGTGTTCTCACCATACACATAGAGGTAAAGACAGGGGATTATGGATGATCATGGGCATCATTTCACAATGTATAGGTATATCAAAATATAATGCTTTTATGTCTTAAATACATGCAATGATTATTTCTCAATCCCAACTCAATAAAGTTTAAAAAAACAACTCCATTCTCACTGCAAAAAATTGAAAAATGACTTAAAAGCCTCAAGAAAACAAAATGTCCATAATACCAATGCCGAGTGATAAATTACATGAATGTTATACCAAACTCCTTAAAGTCTATGACTGTGACTTAGGTCATATCTGAGCACTTTTGGAACACATTTTTAAAGGCTTTTGATTACTGATTTAATAGTACACCTGCAATTTACAGAGTTCTCAGTTATGTATTTTACGGTATATGGAGTTAATCATTTCCTGCTAAGGAGAAGTGCCCTGTTGCACAATGACTAACAGCCCCTGAGCGGTGCACACTCGATGCGGACAAACTTACAGGTCGTAGGAGAACTTCCTCTCCAGGTTGGTCTGGTTCTTCTGAAACTGGAGGACCTCCTGTTGCAGCCTGCCATAATTCTTCTGCAGGGTCTTTAACTGGTCTAAACCAAGAGGAGCACACAAAATGACTGGGGTCGCCGGCACAGCCATCCTGAGCACAGCAGACACACCAACACCCACCATGGAACACAAGGGGCCGGGGCACCAGGAGAGCAAGGAGGGGAAAGAGGAAGCGATGAGGCCAGGGCCCCACCCCAGGAGCCTCCCCACCCTGATCCGGGAAGCAGCCCAGAAGGTGTGTGATCCTATAGGAACCAGCACCCGGATTCCTTCCCACACGTTTCTCCTAAATGTCCTTTTGACCTCCAACCCTTACAACACATCAGGAGGTCCTACCGCCTGTTCCCCTCCTAGACATCATACACCCTGAACCGCTCACAGTGCTACTCTCAGCAGCTCCATATCCTTCAGTCTGAAAAATCGAGTTCGACACCTGGTCAGCAGCCTCTCCTACGTAATCCCTCCACCCCCCATCCTCCGCCACCAGGCTACCTGCCAGTATCCTTCTCCTGTTATTTGCTCACAGCCCGGTTATTCTCTGAGGCCCCCTGTGCACTCAGTCACCCGACCCTCCTGTTTGGGAAACAACAGCTTCTTTGAGGAAATCCATCAAGCCCCATGGCTGCACCCGGCTCGTAAAAGCTCTGCAGAAAAAGCAGCAGCTCACTGACCAACAACCAAGCTTGGGGCAGAAGGAAAAAGGGCCACAAAGGTGACACCAGACGGGCTGAGGGCAGCGATGGGGGCCTGGGACACAGCCCTGGAAGACACCTGAGCTTCCCCAAGGTCTGTCACACAGCTCCAGACTGCAAGGTTCTTGGGGCAGCGGGGAGAGGGAAGAGGTGTGTGCTGGAGGGAGTGGTTTAAAATTTTACAAAAGTGAAAGACACCCTGAACTGCTGATGCACACTGCAACACGGATCCACCTCAAAAGCATTTATTTATACGACATGCTTGAAAAGACAAAACTACGGGAGTAGAGAATGCTTCACAGGGTGCCTGAGGCTGAAGTGAGAGCGGCGGGGAGGAATTCCTGGAGTGGGACATGAGCTATGTCTTGACTTTATGTCAAAATACACTGAAAGGTACACTACAAAGGGTGAACTTTATTGTGTATAAATTATACTTCAATAAACCTAACCTGAAAAAAAAAAATTTCATAGCAAACCAAACTCAGGACGAGGGAATACTTACTCAGCAATAAAAAAGGAATGGACCATTTACTGCAGCCCCAACAGCATGGATGAATTTCAAGATAATTATGCCGAGTGAAAGAAGGGTCACAAAAAAGGCATATGCCACCTGACATATACAAAATCATAGGAATTACAGACTAACCTAGAGGGACAGAAAGCAGATCAGACAGGGCCTGGGGAGGACTATCAAGGGGCACAAAGAAGCTTCCTGGGGTGATAGACATGTTCGCTGTGTTGATACTGTGGTGGTTTCCTGAAGAGCCACTCATGTCAAAACTGGTGGGACTGCACTTTAAATATGTGCAGGGGGCCCCCCTGGTGGTCCAGTGGTAAAGAATCCACCTTCCAATGCAGAGGA
Source organism: Neotragus pygmaeus (assembly GCA_006410875.1). NCBI lineage: Eukaryota > Metazoa > Chordata > Mammalia > Artiodactyla > Bovidae > Neotragus > Neotragus pygmaeus. The sequence continues at coordinate 2,582,927 of SJYV01043663.1, forward strand.
CGCAGGTTCGATCTCTAGTCGAGGAACTAAGATTCCACATGCCACGGGGCAACTAAGTCCATGTGCCACCACTAGAGAAACCTTGCAGGCTGTAACAAAGATCCAGTGCAGCCAAAATAATTAAATATGTGCAGTTTATTATACGTAAATCACATCTGATTAAAGCTGTTTAAAACACTAAGTATAAGAAAGGCTGCAGGCTGTATGCCATACTTGAGGACAGACCATCAGGTCATCAACTCTGAGAATCCCTGGCAGTCAACTAACCCATTTAACTTAGTGTAACTAGCTCTGCCTTTCCCCTATTAATATTCTTAGAAGCTGGTTTGGAATTAGAATTCTAGACCAGCACTGATGAAAAGGACTATAATATAAGCCACACAGACCATTGAAAATTCCCTAGAACCACATTTTTAAAAAGCAAATAAAACCAGGTGAAATCAATTTTAATAATATATTTCATTAAACCCAAAAAAAACCCCAACAGATCCAAAATATGATCATAGCAACATAGAATTAATGTAAAAAAAAAAAAGAATAAAACATTTTATACTCTTTTTTTTAATACTATGTCTTTGAAACCTGGTGTGTATTTTACAGTTATAGCACATTTCAATTCAGATGTTAAAGAGGAATTAGGACGTCTTGATCTGAATTTAGATTTCATAATATACACAGTTAAAATAATACTGGTATAAGTGAGTTGTCCCAAAGATACTTAAGCTTCCCAATAGCTGAGACAAGTATCAGTTTTAATTTTAAATTGCAGAAAAGTAAACAAAAATTAAAACTCCAGTTCTTCTGTCCCATGAGCCGCATCACAAATGTTTACAGCCCAAACGAGTCCCACATAGTGGGTCTCAGGGCTACTATTCTGAAGCCCAGTTCTAGATTGGCCTTCCCATCTTAGAAGTGGAAACTGAGGCTGAAGGCGCTGAGTTCCCTAACTAGAGGCACAGGCGAGACCAGGGTCAGGTCAAGGGTCACAGGACCCAGTGCTCCCTTCACCAGGCAGGAAGGCTGCCGTGGCCCCTCTGGCCACACCACACAGAGGGGCTCACCCCATCTCCACCTTCTCCCCTGCTGCGGAAGGGCCCAAAGGAAAACAAACTGGCTGCCAAACTGAGTGAGAGCAGCAGAGATATGCAATTAAATGGGGCTGTATCACTTTTATATAAACTTCATGAAGAAAATCTGAAATCAGGATGACCCAATGAAAAGAGAGCATACGTATATCATATATACATAATATGTATATATATAAACAGATGACACATGTATCATATATATATTTCTTAATGTAGCACAAAATAAGAATCTGAAATCTCCTCATAACAGCTTGCAGTGTATTCAGTAACACTGTAAAAAGGTAAAGAGATACAGTTGGCAAAAAGAATAAAGATTACTCAACTGCCCCAACACTACCCATCATCAGGGCTTCCCTGGTGGCTCAGTTGGTGAAGAATGTGCCTGCAATGGAGGAGACCTGGGTTCGATCCCTAGGTCAGCAAAATCCCCTTGAGAAGGGAACGGCTACCCATTCCAGTATTGTTGCCTGTAGAATCCCAGTCCCGGACACAGGAGCCTGGTGGGCTACAGTCCATCACGTTGTAAAGAGTTGGACATGATTAAGCAACTAACACTTTCACTTTCTACCCATCATTAAGAGACCCCAGAATAGGGTGGAGGAAAGGTGGGTTTCTCCTAACAAACCTGACATCTGGTGTAAAGTGGGGAGTGGAACTCACCTTGCAAGGTTCTGATGAGTCTCTCGCCTGTGGTGATGTTATTCACTAAAACGGCCTGCAAAGAAGATAAACATATAAAATGAAACACTGACAACCCGACAACTTAGAAGGGCCCTGACGAGACGTGACTGTGGGAGAAAGGCTGGGGAGGAGCCCCTGCCCCCCCCACGCC
>SJYV01043663.1:2587746-2627328 GCA_006410875.1 Neotragus pygmaeus
GGCTGTCTCCACTCCATGCCCACAGAAACAGCAACCCCTGCGGTCTTTCTCTTGGGGGATCCAGGTACAGTCCGTCTCAACCAAAAATTAAAACTGGCTGGGGGCGGGTGTTCAGCAACCGCTCCACCTGCCTGATAGTCAAAGCTATGGTTTTTCCAGTAGTCATGTATGGATGTGAGAGTTGTACCATAAAGGAGGCTAAAGTGGTGAGGAACTGATGCTTTTGAACTGTGGTGTTTGAGAAGACTCTTGACAGTCCTTGGATTGCAAGGAGATGAAACCAGTCAATCCTAAGGGAAATCAACCCTGAATACTCATTGGAAGGACTGATGCCTGAAGCATCAATACTTTGGCCACCTGATAGGAAGAGCCGACTCACTGGAAAAGACTCTGATGCTGGGAAAGACTGAATGCAAAAGGAGAAGAAGGCAGCAGAGGATGAGATAGCATCATCAATTCAATGGACATGAACTGAGCCAACTCTAGGAGACAGTGAAGGACAGGGAGGCCTGGCGTGCTACAGTCCATGAGACTGCAAAGAATCGGACACCCCTGAGCAACTGAACCACCACCACCACCTGTGAAGCCTCCTGATCCTTTCTAACTTCCAACATTCCTCCTTCCGTCCAGACTGCACGCTCGGCATGGAGGGGGTCACCCCCAGCTAGCTACATAACGTTGGGAATGCCCGCAACAGAGGACAAAGAAGCAACGGAGGCCTCAGGAAAACAATGAAAAACACAAAAAAGTAAGAAACATGAGCGCGGGGCTCAGTGTAACCAGCAGCCTGGACGCAGGCACAGTCACCACCAGGTGCCAGGTGGCCCCAGGGCGCGCCTCACCCTCAGCCCCGTGACCCTCACACAGCTGTGTGAGGAGGCAGCACACAATCCCACTGAGGGAGAGAGGAAACTGAGGCCCAGGTGGCTTTAGAGACTCGATGTCACGTGGCCTTCTCAACAGGCAGAGCCCAAGTCCAAGCCTGGCAGGCCTGCCGAGAGATGAGCTCCTCCTCGCTGCCTGCCTGCCAAACCGGGATCTGACCCCAGCAGGACTGCGATCAGTGACAAATGGGGATCCGAACCCCGGCAGGACAGTGACCTAGTGACTGTACCGGTGCTGTACCCTGATGGAGAGGTGACATCAAACACCAGTCTGCATCACACAGGTAAGTGATGTTCTGTACACAGAGCTAAGTACTGGGCCACAACGCGAAAGTTTCTTACTGTGTCATAATCAACAAAGCTTGTCGACTGGCTGGTCTGCCCCATTCCTGGGTAACAGAGGACAACGACGCCCTCCCGGCCCCCTCCTGTGCTTCAATTTCCTGTTGGATCTCTCTGTCCAGCCCTCAGTCTTTCTTTGTCCTGGACTGGGCTTTCTAGAGGAAGGTGTTTATGAACACAGGGATGCACACCTAGAAACAAAATCTGGCCAAACGATTCTGGTGTTTATCTCAGGAGGTCTGGCACAACAGGAAACAAGTCACAATGATACCATCTGCACAATTAATCTCTCAGGGAGGGAACATCACAACCACGGCCCAGGACCTTCCATGTGGGCCAGCGGGGAGCCATATTCACACAGCTCACAGCTCCTGCTACTCTCAGAAGGCTCGCACATGTTCTATTAGAATGGAAAAAGATGGCCCCAAGACCCAGCAGTCCCACTTCGGGAAATATACTCAGAAGAATACAAAGCAGGATCTTGAAGAGATATCTGCATCCATGTTCACAGCAGCACCGCTCACAACAGTCACGAACTGAAGCAACACAGGATCCCTCAGTGGATGAATGGATAAAGGAAAAGCAACATACACAAACAATGGAACACTACACAGCCTTTAAAAAGAATGTCACATGCTACAACATGCGCGAACCTATGAGGACATGCTAAGCCCATGACTAAGTACAGACACTATGGAGAACAGCATGGAAATTTCTTTAAAAACTAGAAATAGAAATACCATACAACCTAGCAATCAATCCCACTCATGGGCATGTATCTGGAGAAAACTATAATTCAAAAAGATATATGCACTCCATTACACACTGTAGCACTATTTACCTTACCAGGACACGGAAGCAGCCTAAATGTCTATCAACAGAGGAATGGATAAAAAAGATGTGATACCCACACACAATGTAGTATCACTCAGCAATAAAAGAGAACAAAGTAATGCCATTTGCAGAAACCTGGATGGACCTAGATACTGAGTGAAGTAAATCAGACAAAGAACGACAAATATCATATGATATGGCTTATATGTAGAATCTAAAAAAAGAAATGCTGTTTTTCAGTTGCTGAGTCATGTTTGACTCCTTGTGACCCAATGGACCGCAGCACACCAGGTTCCCCTTCTCCCAGTCCTTCACTATCGCCCAGAGTTGGCACAGATTCATGTCCATCACGTCAGTGATGCTCTCCAACCATTTCATTCTCTGCCACCCCTTTTCCATTTGCCTTCAATCTTTCCAAGCATCAGGGTCTTTTCCAATGAGTCAGCTCTTCACATCAGGTGGCCAAAAGCATGGGGAGGGATAAACTGGGAGACTGGGACTGACATATACACACTACTATATATAAAACAGATAATAAGAACCGGCTCTACAGCCAAGGGAACTCCACTCAATACTCGGTAATGGCTTATGTGGAAAAAAATCTTTTAAAAAAGAGTGGATATATGTGTATGTATAACTGATTCACATTACTGTACACCTAAAACTAACACAATGTTGTAAATTTCAAAAAAATTTTTAAGAAAGAAATGAAAATGTGGCACACACATACAATGGAATAGTACACTAAATAGCCTTTGAAAAGAATGTTACATGTCACAATGTAGGTGAACCTTGAGGATATCATGCTAAGCTAATCAAAAAAGGGCAAGCACTGTATGATTCTATTTATATGCACAGTGTCTAATGCAGACAAAATCATCAAAACATAAAGCAGAAAGGTGGCTGCCAAGGGCAAGGGGTGGGGAAGGTTGGACAGACTAGTGTTTAATGGGCATAGACTCTTAGCACTGCAAGATGAAGAAGTTCCTGATATTTCCTGCACAACAATGTGAATATATTTAACACAGCTGAACTGCACCCTTAAATCTCTACCTTATATAGGTAACAAACCACCTTCCCTCTGAATATCAGTGATGAAAGAGGACAGAAAAAGAAAACGGGCACTTAAATGATTATATGCTGATAATCTTGAAAGCCAACCTCCTGGGCAAATCATTTCTACAGTAATTAGGGCAATCTGACTTGCCCCTTCTCCACTCATTACCCTTCGGTTCAGTTCAGTCGCTCAGTCATGTCCGACTCTTTACGACCCCATGAATTGCTGCACACCAGGCCTCCCTGTCCATCACCAACTCCCAGATTCATGTCCATCGAGTCGGTGATGCCATCCAGCCATCTCATCTTCTGTCATCCCTTTCTCCTCCTGCCCCCAATCCCTACCAGCATCAGGGTCTTTTCCAATGAGTCAACTCTTCGCACAAGGTGGCCAAACTATTGGAGTTTCAGCATCAGCATCAGTCCTTCCAATGAACATCCAGGACTGATCTCCTTTAGGATGGACTGGTTGGGTCTCCTTGCAGTCCAAGGGACTCTCAAGAGTCTTCTCAAACACCACAGTTCAAAAGCATCAATTCTTTGGTGCTCAGCTTTCTTCACAGTCCAACTCTCACAACCATACATGACCAATGGAAAAACCATAGCTTTGACTAGATGAACCTTTGTTGGCAAAGTAATGTCTCTGCTTTTTAATATGCTATCTAGGTTGGTCATAACTTTCCTTCCAAGGAGCAAGCGTCTTTTAACTTCATGGCCGCAGTCACCATCTGCAGTGATTTTGGAGCCCAAAAGAATAAAGTCTGACACTGTTTCCACTGTTTCCCCATCTATTGCCCATGAAGTGATGGGACCAGATGCCATCATGTTAGTTTTCTGAATGTTGAGCTTTAGGCCAACTTTTTCACTCTCCTCTTTCACTTTCATCAAGAGGCTTTTTAGTTCCTCTTCACTTTCTGCCATAAGGGTGGTGTCATCTGCATATCTGAGGTTATTGATATTTCTCCCGGCAATCTTGATTCCAGCTTGTGATTCTTCCAGCCCAGTGTTTCTCATGATATACTCTGCATAGAAGTTAAATAAGCATGGTGACAATATACAGCCTTGACGTACTCCTTTTCCTATTTGGAACCCGTCTGTTTTTCCATGTCCAGTTCTAACTGTTGCTTCCTGACCTGCACATAAGTTTCTCAAGAGGCAGGTCAGGTGGTCTGATATTCCCATCTCTTTCAGAATTTTCCACACTTTATTGTGATCCAAACAGTCAAAGGTTTTGGCACAGTAAATAAAGCAGAAATAGATGTTTTTCTGGAACTCTCTTGCTTTTTCCATGATCCAGCGGATGTTGGCAATTTGATCTCTGGTTCCTCTGCCTTTTCTAAAACCAGCTTGAACATCTGGAAGTTCACAGTTCATGTACTGCTGAAGTTCCATCCAAAAAAAAAGTCCTTATTAGAATTTGCAACTGCCTGAGGGTTTAAGAATTGCTGCAACTTGATATATCTGAAGATATTTGTCTCCCATGTGACTTCATTCTTTCAAAGAAAATATATTTTAGTTATCTCCCCCAACCTACTTCCTGATGCATGGAAAAAGTCTCCATTTAAGTAAATGAGAAAAGGATCATAAAACTCCACTGAGAGCTTTATGTATGCAGTTTTATATTTACTAAAGATCTTGTTGAATCATTTTCAGGAAAACTATGAAAATGCTTTTAGTTTTTTGAGGTGTTCAAAATAAAGGGAAAAAAATCACCAGCATTAAACAAAATTATGTTTAAGTTAACTAAATATTGCACCCTAAACAGCCCAGGTGATTTTCGCATTTTGGTAAAGAGTGACTTTAGGGGAGCTGGACTTCCTCGTGTGACCGGTTTCCTTGGAATTTTTAGCAGCAGACAAGGAGGCAATAAGTACCACCAAAATTCAATTAGACACTAGCTCAGAAGGCCTTGGAATGAATCGCCCATAAATGAACATTTCATAGCCATTCTATTCCATAAACAAGTATAATTGATCAACCTACTTCTCCATTAGATTCCTAAGAAAATAACCTCAACATTCCATAGTAAATTTTCAAAGCAATAAATCTACAACATCTTACCATGTTCCCAAAACCTGAAACACACACACTAGGATGGTGACAAGTTAAAGAATCAAACAGAAGGAAAATAACAAGCATTGACAAGGATGTGGAGAAACTGGAAACCTCCCAGCCAGTTGATGACAATGTAAAATGGTGAAGTCGCTGCAGAAAACGATTTGGCAGCTCCTCAAAAAGCTAAACAGGGGCTTCCCGGTGGCTCAGCAGTAAAGAACCCACCTGCAATGCAGGAGACTTGGCAAGAGATGCGAGTACGATCTCTGGGTTGGAAAGATCCCCTGAAGAAGGGAATGGCTACCCGCTCCAGTATTCTTGCCTGGAGAATCCCATGGACAGAGGAGCCTGGTGGGCTTCAGTCCATGAGGTCACAAAGAGTCAGACACGACTGAGCACAGCATGCAGCTGCAACTAGAGAACAATGAAGATACAGCACAGACAAAAACAAATAAATAAAATTAGGGGGGAAGAAAGCTAAATAGTTATTATACAACCCAGAAATTCTACTCCTAGGTATATGACCCATGGAGTCTGTCCATGGAATTCTCCAAGCAAGAATACTGTAGTGGGTTGCCATTCCCTTCTCCAGCGGATCTTCCTAACTCGGGGATCGAACCTGGGTCTCCTGCATTGCAGGCAGATTCTTTACCACCATCTGAGCTACCAGGGAAGCCCAGGTATATACCCAAGAGAACTGAAAAGACATGTCTACACAAAAATTGTCCACAAATGTTCACAGCAGAGTTGTTCTTGACAGCCAAAAAAGTGGCAACAACCCAAATGTCCAAGTGATGAATAAATAAAAGTGGTCTATCCATATAATGGAATATTATTCACTCATAAAAAGAAATGAAGGAACTTCCCTGGTGGGCCAGTGGCTAGGACTTGCACTCCCAATGCAGGGGGCCTGGGTTCACTTCCTGGTCAGGGAACTGGATCCCACATGCCACAAGTAAAGATCCCACACGCCACAACTAAGACCCGGTGCAGCCAAGTAAATAAACAAAGAGATAGTTTAAAAAGAAAGAAAGAAGTACTGACACGCTATAAAACGTTATATGCCGAGAACAGGCACACCCATAGAGGAAGAAGGTAAATGAGCGGTTACTGGGGAGCTGGAAGGAGGAGGGAGGAAGGGCTGGGGAGTAACAGTGATAAAACGTTGGAGTTATAAACTTGGAGTGATAAAACGTTCTGCAGTTAGAGTTTGCACATTAGTATGCTTGCACAACACTGTGTATATACTAAAAACCACTGATCTGTACACGTTAAAATGATTAAAAGGTGTGTGCTTTATGTGAACCCATCCCATTTAAAAGAAATAGATGAAATTAAATATTAACATTTAATCTAAATATAGCCGAACTGTCATTTCAAGATGTAATCAACATAACAGTACTGATATTTTACTTTTTTTCTTTTACTCTAACACATTTTTACACTTAAAAGTGCATCTCACTTGGGACTTCTCAGTTCTCAGCAGCCACCTGCCCGTGGAGACAGCACAGTCCCTGAGCAGTAAGAGGGGAGGACAGAGTGCGCCAGCATCAGGTAAGTGCCAGTTAGCGATTACTTATTTACAGCATCTTGACAGGATTACACACTCACAGCAGCACCATTCACCACCACAACAGACAAGCTGCCGCCCAGACACTTCAAGCTTACGGTGCCTGTGGGCCAAATGCTGGTCCTCTGAACACGCATGTTCTCAGAGAAACCAGGGCACAAGCAGTGAGGTGACATGTCCAGTCCAAAACCCTACAGCTGACGTAAGCCACTGCTGTGATTTAAACTATCACGTGCAGAAATGTGAACACTGGCTGAATATCTGATACTAAGAAATTATTGGGAGTTTTGGTTAGGGTAGTTACGAGAAAGAGATGATCCCACATTTGAAAGATACACGTTGAAACAAGAATGATTCAAACAGCATGAGGTACAGTCACTGAATCTTGATGTTGGACACTGAGAGCCCATTAGATCACTCTCTCTACTTTTTCATGTTTAAACTTTCTATGATTAGTCTACACATGGTGCACACTAAGATTAGTCACTAAGTCATGTCCAGCTCTTTGGGACCCCGTGGACTGTTGCAGGTCAGGTTTCCCAGTTCTTCACTATATCCCATATTGCCCAAACTCATGTCCACTGAGTCAGTGATGCTATCGAACCATCTCATCCTCTGTCGCCCCCTTCTCCTGCCTGCAATCTTTCCCAGCATCAGGGTCTTTTCCAATGAGTCTGTTCTTCTCATCAGGTGGCCAAAGTAATGGAGTTTCAGCTTCAGCATCAGCCCTTCTTGTGGCACTGCCAATAACTAAAACTGAAAAGCAAAGTTAAGAACAAATCCTTTTTCAAACTTTTTAAGTACAAGGTTGGTTTTAGTGGAAAAGAAAGATGAGTTAGATGATGGTGAGATGAAATTAACTTTTTTTTTTTTTTGCCACGCCTCACAGCTTGCAGGATCTCAGTTCTCTGACCAGGGATAGAACCCAGACCATCACAGTGAAAGTTCCTAGTCCTAACTACTGGACCATCAGAGAATCCTGGAACTTTCGTTTTCTGAGTGGAATCTAGAGAGGTTCAAGACCTTTTAAAGGTATAAATGCTTCCTGTTTGTTACTCCTTACCTGTGGCCCTCTGTATCCAAGGGTGCCACACCCGCAATTGGTTGAACCCAGGACGTGAGGGCTACCTGCATGCAGCCACTCGATACATACAGCCTGAGCACTGAGGAGGTGGCATCCACGGGGCATGTGGGAACCAAACCCCCGTGGACACCCAGGGACAAGTCAAATTTCACTCCCCCAACTGAGTTGTCTTACCATGGTACATACAGCTCCGCCAACAATTTACCAGCTATCATAAGGGTTTTTGAGGTGCATAAAGGGATAAAAGAGAGGAACAAGAAAGAAAGAAGTAGAGAGATTGAGAGCAATAGAAAGAAAATAGGGGAGGGTGGTAATTTTTTTGAAGAAAATAAAAAGATGTGGAAGGTGATGGAAGGTTCTGTGGTTTCTGGTTTCAGGTATGCTACAAATCTGCTTTATCTGTGGCCACCTCACGTAACTTCTCCTGGCCCCAGCTTCCACAACTGGAACCTACCAGATGGACCTGCGACACTTAATGGGGGCACCCCATGCACACATGAAGGGGGGCAATTCTCTACTTTACAGGGTCTCCGCATGGCAGCACGTTCAGCAGCCCTGCTCCCCTCACCCCTCCCCAAACCAGCAGCCCCCTCACCCCTGCAGTGCACGTCACCAACCAAACAGAGCCCTGCCCCTACATTTCCCAACGGCCCAGCATAGAGGCCGGAGGGTTCACCAGTGAAGCCCTTCTTCTCTGCAGATGAAATCCTCCACAGGCAGGCTACCCGGACCCCACCTCTCCACCACAGGCCTCTGCCGAAAACCACAGCCCAGAGAAGCTAAATGACAGCAGGCAGGAAGCAAGCACCAGCAGGAGGATGCTCTAACCCCTGAGCGAGGCATGAAGAGAAGCTGCCCAGAGAAACTGCTGACTAACTAAAGGAGACGGATACTCATTCTCAGCTCACGCACATCCAGAGGAGGCAGGGCCACTGAAAAGCAGGCTGTCTTCCCGCCCAGGGACCACTGAAGGACCCCAGGACTCAGCACACCCGATCCGCCTGCGCAGTGTGGGGTCTGCACACCACTGCCCCAGCTCCCCTATCAGTGAGGAGAAGGCCAAGTAGGGCCCCCCAAAAAAGACATGAGGGAGACAGAGAGAGGTGTTCAGGGGCAAGTGGGCAGCAGAAGGCGGCTGAGTCCAGACCACAGGGAGGAGCTGAGAGACAGATGGGCACAAGCGTTGAGGTCAAGACCTACTCTTGGGAGTTTAAGAGACCCAGGACACTACACAGTATGAGAACTTGGGTTATTCAAGGTCCAAACTGGTTTAAGGGTACATGAGTAAGAGATAAGTCAGTGTACAGGTGTGCGTGTGGGAGAAGTGGTATAAGAACATGAGTGTGCTGAGCGAGATAAGCCAGACACCAAGGCACAAACACTGTGAGATCCCGCTGAGTGGGTGCTGTGAGCAGTGGAGTCCACAGAGACAGAAGGCAGGACCACAGACGACACACCGGGCGGGGGGACACAGAGGCCCAGCTTCACACGGACAGAACTTCCGGTGGGAAGATGAGAAAGCTCTGGAGTGGGCTGGTAGTGACAGTCGCATAATGATGTGAATGTACTTGATGCCAATGAACTGCACACTGAAAAATTGTTACAATGATTGTTTTTATATTAAGTACACGGCAACCCACTCCAGTATCTTGCCTGGGAAATCCCATGGACAGAGGCGCCTGGCAGGCTACAGCCCATAGAGGTCCAAAGAGTTGGACAAGACTGAGCAATGAACACTTTCACTTTTTGTTTCAAAGCAGGACAAATGGCTAGACTTCTTGACATTTGGTGCCTCCTTTTCAAGAGACAGAATCTTCCACAGGAAGCAACTCATAAGAAACCACCGCTGCTATGATTGAAGGGAGCAGCCCTCACCTCAGGTCCAAACACCACACAGGAACAGGGGCCACACGGCCTGGGGCTCTCACCACCCAACGAAAACCTCTACTATGCAACACTTAACATCTGTACAAAGAAAACAGTATTTCCCTGGGTGCTTGTGTGAGGATTATCTGCACCCAGACAAATGTGGTGGTTTAAAAATAACCCCTCAAGCTCGTGACATTGCCCCCCAGAATGGAGTCTGACTTCTACCCCTTCCACCTGGTCTGGCCTTAGTGACTTGTTCCTAACGAATATACAGGAAGTGACTCTGCACACTTCTGAGGCCTGGCCAGTGAAAGGTGTAGGGAGTTGATTAGTTTAATCCCGACTGTATGTCCACCCAGAACATGGCAATGAACCTGTTAACAACCTCATTTAGAATCAGGGTCTGAACAGATGTTAGTTAGTTGTAATAATGTCGGGGGGACCGGGGGCAGCAGGTCCCAAATCAGAATGACTAAAGAGAAGAGGTGAAGAGACACAGACACAGAGGAAGATGGAGGTAGAGACTGGAGGAGCGTGTCTGCAGGTCAAGAGATGCCAAAATCTGCCAGCAAACACAATAAGCTACGAGCACCAAGGTGCCACAGAGCCTTCAAGGGAGCATGGCCCTGCTGACACCCTGATTTTGGACCTGGAGCCTCCAGGACAATGAAGGAATAAATTTTCATTTTAAGGCATCCAGTTCATGGTATTTGTCTTGGCAGCTCTGGGAAACTCCTGCAAAAGAGTATAGCTTCTTCCCCTTCATTGTTGGGATCCTCACCCTGGGAGCACAGTCTCCATGCTTCAAGGAAGCCCCCAGCCATGTGGGAAGTCAGGGGTAGGTGCTGTGACCCCACAAGACTCCTCCGAAGTCTCAGTTCCCTGACCATGACGCATGAGCATGACGCATGAGTTAAGACGTTCAGGCGACTCCACCCCAAGCCTTCAAAGCACTCTGGATGTGGAGTGTGGAGTCGAACAAGCTGTTCCCTCTAGGCCCTCCCAAAGTGCAGGTTGTGAACAAAATAAATGTCTGTCATGGTTTTAAACCACTGTGTTTGGGGGCAATTTGTTATCCATAATAAATAACAGGACAACACATATACATATAATCATGTTCACCTGACTCAAAAACAGATCTTCAAAACATGGTCCCTTATGCCAGTCAGATGTCAAGACATTCTACAAAGGTCCCTTCAACAAATATTTATGAAGAATCCTCTTTTCTGGAAGTACACCTCTGCCTTCCTTCCTAGGGGAAGGTCACCTCAATATCCTTAAGATAACAATGCAGAATAAGCCAAGAGCCCCTGGGTCCCTTTAAATGGTGTGCAAAAACTAGGAGTGTTCAAACACATTTACCATTTAAAGAAGCCACCTTATCTACCATTTTCATGGCACATTACATTAATAAAAATTTGAACACAATCATAATTTACAAATGCTACAAATAGATAGGGAAACAGTGGAAATGGTGACAGATTTTATTTTGGGGGGCTTCAAAATCACTGCAGATGGTGACTGCAGCCAAGAAATTAAAATACACTTACTCCTTGGAAGAAAAGTTATGACCAACCTAGACAGCATATTAAAAAGCAGAGACATTATTTTGCCAACAAAGGTCCACCTAGTCAAGGCTGTGGTTTTTCCAGTAGTCATATATGGATGTGAGAGCTGGACTATAAAGAAGGCTGAGCACCGAAGAATCGATGCTTTTGAACTGTGGTGTTGGAGGAGACTCTTGAAGAGAGTCCCTTGGACTGTAAGGAAATCCAACCAGTCCATCCTAAAGGAAAGCAGTCTTGAATATTCACTGGAAGGACTGATGTTGAAGCTGAAACTCCAATACTTGGCCACCTGATGTGAAGAACTGACTCATGTGAAGAGACCCTGATGCTGGTAAAGATTGAAGGCAGAAAGAGAAGAGATAACAGAGGATGAGATAGTTGGACGGCATCATCAACTCAATGGACATGAGTCTGAGTAGGCTCCGGGAGTTGGTGATGGGCAGGGAGGCTTGGCATGCTGTAGTCCATGGGGTCGCAAAGAGTTGGACACAACTGAGCTACTGAACTGAACTGAAAGTGTAGCATTTTTTTAAAGGTTCTCAGTGGTTAATTGCCAAATGATGGAATTACAGGTGATTTTTATTTTTATGTTTTCATAATTGTCTTTTAAAATATTTTTTATATTTTCATAATTCCCAACCCAGGGATTGAACCCTGCTCTCCTGCACTGCAGGCAAGTTCTTCACTGCTGAGCCACCAGGGAAACCTAATCGTCTATAATAAAAACATTTTGATAATTAAGAAAAGGATAACTTCTTTGAAAGTTACTGAAGGCTGACATATACAATCATTTCTTGTTTTAAAACAAAGCTGAATATCCCTACTAATAATATACAACTCAGGAAATGAGCTTCTACCCAGTTATATAAATACACATGAACTTGTGGGATTGCATTTGCGCAATCAAACTGAATTAACCACACCTATTCACGCAACAGAAATGCAGAAAGGAAACAAAATGAAAATGACAATCCAGTCTCAAAAGATCAGCTGAAGTCTCATTGGAAGTATTTACTATCAACCAATCAGAGTCTGTGGGATTTGGTTCAAATCATCAAGGCAGAGAAGCTGACTGACCAGCTGCAGCCCCGGGAATGGGCACACTTCACTAACCCAGGCTTCTCCCTGCTTCCAAGAGTCTATGGGTCATGAAAATGGAACAAGCCAGGAAAGTGTAGAAGGAAAAAGTAATAGGACCACACTGGTGAGCAAGGTGGAAACAGATAATAAAAATGTAATAACACCATCCAGCAATTCAGCTTTTCAGTTTACCTCTAAAACTCTTTTGACCCACAATGACAAATTTGATACAGTGCAAACATTCACATATGTATTATCTTTAATATATACACTGACACAATGGTTTCACCAAAGAATATAAAATAATATAATAATACTCTAATATTTTAAAATTTTTTATGTGGATCATAACCAGCAAATTATTACTCCCAGCTCATTAATGGGGCCCCAAACTGTAGTCAGAAATGTACTGCAAGCTTAGAGAAACTCACACGTTTCAAAGGAGCCCTGCAGAAGCAGTTAGTTCTCTGCAACAGCCAATACGAGAAACAACCAATGGGCCCAGTGCAGAGGGTAGGTAAACTGTGGTACATTTATACAAAGAAATAGGGCACAGTGGTGATAATGGATAAACTAGATCTATATTCCAGTAGCCCCTTCATGGATCACAGCCATGTCACGCTGAAGGCACTTGCATAACTCAATGAAGCCATGAACCATGTCATGCAGGGCCACCAAGATGGACAGGTTCCAGTGGAGAGTTCTGACAAAACGTGGTCCCCTGGAGGAGGGAATGGCACACCACTCCAGTATTCCTGCTTCAAGAACTCCATGAATAGTATGAGAAGGCAAAAAGATATGACACCAGAAGATGAGCCCCCAGGTCAGAAGGTATCCAATATGCTACTGGGGCAGAGTGGAGAGCAACTGCTAATAGCTCCAGAAAGAACGAAGTGGCTGGGCCAAAGCGGAAACGATATTTGGTTGTGGATGTGTCTGGTGGTGAAAAGTCAAGACTGAAGCTGTAAACAACATTGCATAGGAACCTGGAATGTTAGGTCCATGAAACAAGGTAAATTGGACATGGTCAAGCAAGAGACAGCAAGAGTGAACATTGACATCTTAGGGATCAGTGAACTAAAATGGATGGAAACAGGCGAATGTAATTCAATTGACCATTATTATCTATTAGTGCGGGTAAAAATCCCTTAGAAGAAATGGAGTCGTCCTCATAATCAATAAAAGAGTCTGAAATGCAGTACTTGAGTACAATCTCAAAAATGACAGAATGATCTCAGTTCATTTCCAAGGCAAACCATTCAACATCACAGTAATCCAAATCTATGCTCCAACCATTAATGCAAAAGAAGCTGAAGCTGACTGCTTCCATGAAGACCTACAAGACCTCTTGGAACTAACACACACACAAAAAAAACATGTTCCTTTCATCACAGGAGATTGGAATGCAAAAATAGAAGAGATACCTGGAGTAGCAAGCAAGTTTGGCATGGAATACAAAATGAAGCAGGGCAAAGACTAACAGAGTTTTGCCAAGAGTACATACTGGTCATAGCAAACATGCTCTTTCAACAACAAGAGAGATGAAACTACACGTGGATATCACCAAAATCAGACTGATTATATTTTTTGCAGCCAAAGATGGAGAAGCTCTATCAAGTAAACAAAAACAAGACTTGGAGCTGACTGTGGCTCAGATCATGAGCTTCTTATTGCAAAATTCAGACTTAAATTGAACAAAGAAGGAAAAGCCACTAGACCATTCAGGTATGACCTAAAGCAAATTCTTTAATAATTATACAATATAAGTGACAAACTGATCCAAGGTATTAGATCTGGTAGACAGAGTGCTTGAGGAACTATGGATGGAAGTTTGTTAACACTGTACAGGAGGTGGTGACAAAAACCATCCCAAAGGAAAAGAAAAGCAAGAAGGCAAAGTGGTTGTCTAAGGAGGCTTTACAAATAGCTGAGGAAAGAAGACAAATGAAAAGCAAGGGAGAAAGGCAAAGATATACCCAACTGAATACAGAGTTCCAGAGAATAGCAAGGAGAGATAAGAAGGCCTTTTTAAATGAACAATGAATAGATAGAGGAAAACAACAGAATGGAAAGACCAGAGATTTCTTCAAAAAAACCAGCGATATCAAGGAAACATTTCATACAAGGATGTGCACAATAAAAGGCAGAAACAGTAAGGATCTAATAAAAGCAGAAGAGCGTAAGAAAAAGTGGCAAGAATACACAGAAGAACTATACAAAAAAAAGTCTTAATGACCCAGATAACCACAATGGCGTGATCACTCACCTACAGCTAGACATACTAGAGTGTGGACCTTAGGAAGCATTGCTATCAGTAAAGCAAGGGGAGGTCACAGAATTCCAACTGAGTTTTTAAAATGCTAAAAGATGCCACTGTATGAAAGTGCTGTACTCAATATGCCAGCAAATTTGGAAGACTCAGCAGTGGCCACAGGACTGGAAAAGGTCAGTTTTCATTCCAATCCCAAAGAAGGGCAATGCCAAAGAATGTTCAAATAGAAAAAAATATATATATATATAGAAAGGCCAGAGGCTCAGAGTAAAAGGTAATTCTTCCTAAGGAAAAAAGTCAGATTCAGATTTTCAGGTAGTAACAGATACACAAAGGGGTGGAGAGGCAGGCAGAGATACACACAAAACATTCTTTTTCCTCCCTCCCTGTAGAAGGGAAACCTTGCTCTGGCTGGTTTGGTCAGGCACTGATGAACCACTAAAGCAGCGCGGTCCTTCCCGCCTTGCCCGGTGCAGTCCAGGCCTGATCCTTCCCACCTTGCCCGGTGCGGTCCAGACCTGATCCTTCCCACCTTGCCCGGTGCGGTCCAGACCTGATCCTTTCCACCTTGCCCGGTGCGGTCCAGACCTGATCCTTCCCACCTTGCCCGGTGCGGTCCGGACCTGATCCTTCCCACCTTGCCCGGTGCAGTCCAGACCTGATGGGGCAAAACTCTGGTCTCTGCAGGGTCCCCTTTCCCAGTACAACACTCCCCAGGGCCCATCAACACGCCTCCTTCCTAACCCAGCAGAGGCCCAGCTGTCAGAGACCACTCCACACGACCTGAAAAATCCCACGTGGAGCTTCTGCCAACTTCGTCCCTTAAGAATAAACCCTATTTCCTCCCAAAACGTACTTCAACAGGTTAAGCATGTGAGAAACAGCGAAGTCCTACTCTACGCAGCTGAAGAAGATTTGGGGAGCACACAGTGTCACCCACATATGAGAAAAATGAGGCAGCACCTTCCTACAACAGCATAAAAACTGGAACAAGTCAGAGAAGAAACAGACATTTGTGACTATGAGAAAGTACTCCTCAGATTTTTTTTAAAAAGTATTTCTCACCCTTCAAACCAGTCACATAGGAAAAGTCTGAGGCCCTGTCTAGAAATGATTCATTATCTGGTAACTAGTAGGACTTCATACAGATTTAGCTCATGCTAACCCATGTGCCTCTCTCTGTGAAATGCTTGATTTACTGGAAGGCAGTCATATTTTGAGATACATTATCTTGAAAGCGGACTTGATTTTAGTAGAAACTAGTAACCAAGTCTTCAAGGAAATAAATGGTCATGAGTCTGATGCACTTTAGAAAAGAAGATATTAGTAACTCATACCATTACACAGTTTAATAAACAGGAAAGTGGAGTCGCACAGTCCCAAGCAAGCCAGAAAAAGCAGGACACATAAAGCTGCTCTCATTAGCCGAAGTCCCTTCTAAAATCTGTGCAGGGTCTAGTATTTTTTAAGCATAGAACCCAGCACTTTCGGGGCCCCTACTTTCTTTGTGCGTATTTAGTAGGAGGTCTGCATCTCCTCTCCCTGTGGGATACTCATGGTCACAATGCTGTCCCTTTGTGAGATACAAGCATCCAGCTCACACTTGGCACAGAGGAGGTACTCAATGCAAATTTGAAGAAAGGAAGAAAGCAAGGTTAACAGGAGGATGAACCTGATGCTTAGACAGTTCTTTGGCATTTCTCCCTTTTATCACCACTTCAAAAGGTTTTCCAACAAGCTCACACAGGGACTACTGGCAAGATGGGGAAATGCCCAAAGTTTTAGCAAGAGGCTCATTCCACATCCGAACAGCCATGCTCTTTCACATGCAGTTTCTTTGCCCTTCCTGTCTGTTCTGTGTTTCCAATTCCAGCTCATCCTTGAACACTCTACTTAATTTCACTTCTTGTTGGTGACCCCTCCCCACCCCAGTCAACAGAATTCACTCCTTCCGAGGGCTTCCCTGGTGACTCAGTGGTAAAGAACCCACCTGCCAATGCAGGAGACCTGGGTTCCATCCCTGGGTCAGGAAGATCTTCTGGAGAAGGAATTGGCAACTCACACCAATATTCTTGCCTGGTAAATCTCATGGACAGAGGAGCCTGGTGGGCTACAGTCCATGGGGTCGTCAAGAGTCGGACATGACTAAGTGACTAAACAATAACACACATAAACACACAGCTGCTTATCCTCCCATTGAGGAGGATTCAACAGGTATAAATGGCATTTAGAACAGAATTAAGAGGAAAGTCAAGCAGGTCTTGCCTTTTCGTCCTGGTACAACTTGTTGACGCTCTCCATCTGAAAGTTGTGGCTGGACTGGATTTTGTCCAGCTGCTCCCGCTGCTTCTCCAGCTCCCCCTGGAACTCATTCTTCTTCATCTCCACGGCCCCTCGCTCTGCAGCCGCCCTGCGGACCCTGCCTTCCAGCTCCACAATACGCGTCTGCAAGGACACCGCAGCATAAGGACCATGTGAAGCTATCCTCAGACTATACCGCCACATTCCCTAAGCAAGACAGCTGAGGGTCAAGTGTGTTCACAGTGTGCCCATTCACACACAGTGTGTCCCCAGGGCTTGATCTTCTAGGTGAGTGGTGTAGATGCTCTCACAGGCTATTCTAGCGGCTATTCACTTCTCTGAGCATCTGTGCGTCTACGGTGCGTCTCCATGGAAACACCATCACACCCCTCACAGGGACTTTTCCAGGCTTGACTGAGGCAGGTATAGGCACACCTCATTTTACTGAGCTTCACAGGTATTGTATTTTTTGGAAATTGAAGGTATGTGGCAATCCTGCAAGGAGCAAGTGCGTCAGCACCATTTTTTTCCAACAGCAATTGCTCACTCCATATCTCTGTATCACATTTTGGTAATTCTCATAATATTTCAAATTTTTCATTATATTTGTTGTGATGATCTCAGATCATGAATGCTTAGATGATGGTCAGCATTTTTTAGCAGTATTTTTAAGATAAGTACTTTTTTTTTTTAGATATACTGAACACTTTGTATGGTATAGAATAACTATAACCTTCTCTGCACTGATGAAACGAAAACTCACATGACTTGTTTATTGCACCACTTGCTTCATTGCAGCAGTCTGGAACTGAATCTGTGATATGGCCAAGGTCTGCCTGTACATAAAATGCTTTATGCTTTACCTGGCGTGAGCTGGTGCTCAAATATTTAGTTCCTTTTCCTCACTAACACAGCACTTAAACACTCTTTATAAGACACAATTCCTGAAACAGATTGAGTTCTCTGGACAACAAAACCCCATCTGCCCAGAAAACAGGGGTCCAGGGGACACTCAGACAAAAGCACTACAACTGTGTGGGGCAAGCACCAGGGGAGTTCAGAAACACTCCTGGGGATGCGTTTCCTGAGGACTCAAGCCCTGCCACCAGAAAGACTGGGTTGGAGTCCCAGCTCCCCTCGTCCTTTCTCTGTGAAAAGGGGTGGGGAACAAGATCCTAACCTGACAGAGTACAAAAGAAGGTAATGTATGCAACGTACCCTTAAAGAAACATTATTCTGATACCTGTTAAAATGATATGGAAAACTTGATTCAAGGCTGCTGCAACAGGGGACATGACTATTGCAGTTGAGAGAGAAACTGTTCTCAATTCTGAGTACTGCAGAGACAGCTGAGGATTTACAGCCAAAGAGCAGAGAGAAGGGGTTGGTGGGTGGAAAAGTACTAAGAGGGTAAGGGAAGTCTTGCTAAAGGCAGGCCCATCAAAGATAATGCATGAGGAGCTTGCTTGGGCATCAGGGGTGGGGGAATGAGTTAGCAGGATTCTTTGCTAAGCCTGGGCTGGGTAGGCCAAAAACAGGATGGTGGCCAGGACTGAGGCCTTGTCAAGAAGGGGGCTCCTCAAAGCCTGACTAAACTGTGGTCAAGGAGAGTCCTGGCCATCGCTCAGTACAGCTGGCCCATGACAGGTGGCAATAAATAGGAAAGATAGTTATTACTATCAGTAAATGATGCTGGTAAACACTGGTACCTCTAAACACATTTCTCACACCCCAAATACAATGCCCACACCACTCAGGTACTGAATGTGGACTGGAGGACCAGAACGGGCTATGGGCAGGGTACTTAAGCTATTTTCCCAGAATCAGCCCCAAAGGCCTGACTAAAAATTGTTCACTTACAGGAAGGACAGACAGGCATGTCCTGGCAGCAAGCCTAAGAAGTCACAAGGGGGTCCTCTCCCACCCAAGAGCAGGGCTGATGTGGAGTCAGGCCTGAGGCTGGGTGTTAGGCCCTGCAGAACATGCATTACTGTGCACAAAGCCTTAGGTGCCAACAAGCCACGAACTCCTCAGAATCCAGCACCCAGCAGCTCTAAATACTCTGTGACATCCACACAAACAGGACCAAGAGAACACCTGGAGATCCACGCTCCGGGAGCTGGCGATCCAGTAGTTGAAGCCCAGGACAATGGTACAGGCCACCAGGGCAGCCAGCACGAGCGGTGGTGACTTCATGCTCCGACGTCCGTTTCCCAATCCCATCATCTCAAGGGCCGGGCTGAGAACCTGCCGAATAAGAACAGACACACAGGCCTCAGTACCGGGACTGCCATGCCCCAGACATGCCACATCCATCATCACAACCAACAGGAAGGGGACCTACTCCGAAGCACAGGCTAGTGTTTTCTCCTTGAAACATGGAGTCCTTGGCAGAGAGGACTGTACACAGCATACCTGGAGCAGGTGATGTGCGCCCTAGGCAGTGTGGCTAGACCCCTAGGACAGGCCTGTGGGAGTGGGCACCATCATAGAAACCCATCACACACCAGCTCAGCACCGCAGGCAGGTAATAATTGCTCTTATGCCTCAGTTTTCCCTTCTGAAAAAATGGGGATAACTATAGTTTCTACTTCCCAGTACAATCTGAGAGATCACCATCTCTGTAAGCAGTAATAGCAATTATTAGTGCTTCTACATCACATTAGAATGACTCCAGGGACTTGTCTGGTTGTCCAGTGGGTGGGACTTCACCTCCCAATGCAAAGGGTGAGGGTTCAATCCCTGGTCAGGGAGCTAGGATCTCACATGCCTGACTACCAAAAAAAACCAAGACATGGAACAGAAGCAAAAGACTCTGAAAACAGTCCACATCAAAAAATCTTTTAAAAATGAAAGAAAGACTCCATTTCTCATTATTCCCCAAAGAAGTCTTTTTGATCTGATTCCTAACAAGGGGAGGGTTTTCTATCCTTTGATAAAATTGTCACCAATTACGATATTCCCTGAGCCAAGCAGGAAAGCCTCCTGGAGGTGTGTGAAGCCAGGACCGGAAGTGCCCCGACTGCCTCAGAAAGAGGCATTGGCCCAGCTTCCTTTGAACACTGTTCTCTCCCTTCTGAGCCCGTATCTGTGCAGCACACCCAAGTCAGGAGACTTCAAGGGCTGCAGGGAGCATCACACTTCTTGAAAGAAGCAGAAATACAGCTGACAAGGAAGGAGCCATGTTTTTGCTCCTGGGCTTCAATCCCAAGCCCAGTCTGGCTGGATCCCAGCCCTGCTCCAGCAAGGGTAAGGTTAGTGAACTGTTCCAAATGGCTCTCGCTGAGTCAGATCAGCACGACCTTATCAGAAGGAAGGCAATGCACACAATACACGTAATAAACGGTCTCCCTCACAACAGATATGCTTTTATGCCAGGTGAGGCCAGCAATGGAGGACGGGGAAGAGGAGGTGAGGGCGGAAGGGAAGAAGGAAACAGGGGAGGAGGGGAAGAGACACCACCAGGGACTCAGCTTTGAGGTGAAGTTCCTGCAGGTGAGGACACAGGAGAGCTGAGAGCCAGCTCTCCTCCAATGGTACTTGTAGCTGAGTTGTGTCCCTGGGAGACATCCTCTCTCGATAGGTACTGGTGTGGGAGCTGAGAAGGGGATGTAAGAGCAATCTAGTGGAAATCACCTAAAACAAAGCACCCTCAGAATTCCCATGCATAGAACTAAGGGCTGAGTCCAGTCTCCATTGACTGGTGCCTTCTTCACCAGCTTCTGGTCTCTTGGGACAAAAGAGGAAAAAAAGTTTTAAATTTAACTATCAGTTGCTATCAGATAGCACTGTAAGTATTAACAGAGAGTGATGCTCAGAAATACTAAAGTTCCAGAAAATTCTATGGATCTGTTGAAAATGTGTCTCCACTGCTTTATCATGTTTTGTTCATGAAACAGTCTTTCTTTAAAAATATATAAGATTACAAATACAATTGGGGAGAAAAATCACACACAGCGAAGTATAAAATTAAAAGTCCTCCTCTTTCTACTCCGCAGGCTGTTTCTTCTATTCCAGCTGCTCTTAACTCTCAAAAGGCATCAAAATAACCTGGGATATTTCTTAAATTACCAACAAGTAGGCCAACTCCTCCTTTCTCTATGAAATCTTTTGCCCGTAATTTTTGGCTACTGTTGGTGTTTCCAAAATAATCTAATCTCATCACTCTTTCATTGTTTCTAGATTTTGCTTATATTTTGAAAGACATTTCCTACTCTAAGTTTAGATATACATTTACCCACATCTCCTCTCAACATACCTATGGGTTTCATATTTATATTTAAATATTTCATCCATTTGGAATTTTTTTGACCTAAGAAGTAAGGAAATACAAAGAAAACTTTTTTTTTTTTGAATGGCCAGCCACTTCTCTAGCACTCTCTTATGCAATCCTCTATAACTCAGTTCTCTGAAAGGCCATCTTTGTCAAATGCTTAAACCCTTAACAATACACTTTTAGATGGGATCCTCATTTGATCTTTTGTTATACCTGCAGATGTGAGTCAGGATGGTGTACTGTAACTTTGAAAACAATGTAACTCAATTCTCACTTCAAGGAAGTCACAGATGATCATTTAACATTCTCCTTCCTTCAGCCAGTCAAAAAGTTTAGTGAACAGCTGCGACAGAACAGGCTGTCGTGCTAGCAACAGGAAGCCAGGGCAGCATTAAGAGAACAAACTCAGAACTCAGTGGCCAGAGTCAGACTTGGCTCCACCTCTTAAGAACCACAGAACCTTGGACTGTTCCTCAGAGGGCTTAAATGAGGAATATAGATCAGAAAAGATAAGAGTAGTGCCTAGAACGACAACTGACACATAGATTCAATGGTTCAGGAAATGCTGACTATCATATTAGAGGCTTCCCTGGTGACACAGACAGTAAAGAATCTGCCTATAATGTGGAGACCTGGGTTTGATCCCTGAGTTAGGAAAATCCTCTGGAGAAGGGAATGGCACCCCCACTCCAGTATTCTCGCCTGGAGAATCTCATGGACAGAGGAGCCTGGTGGGCTACAGTCCATGGGGTTGCAAAGAGTTGGACAAGACTGAGCAACTAACACTAATCATTAATAGAGATGGAAAGATGAATAACAAATCATTTCCAGATCTGGCCTTTTCTGCACTTTTATAAGAAAAAGGTGATCTTCCCTCCTCAGTTGTTCTACTTTATAGGAACCAGCCATTCCTAGGAACCAGCCATAGGAACCAGCTCCTCCCTCAGCTCTGCTGCCCACTGAAGCAGCAGTCACTGGCACCACCTGGGCTGACTCAGACGCTGCTGCAGTAGCAGATGTCCTAGACTAGGACCCTAGTATGCAAGAGAGAGGTTCCAGGAAGCTGAGTACAGTCTCAGAGGCCCCTCGCCTGACCCAGCACTTGGCAGGTCAGTCGGTGTGCAGCCGCCCAGAGGGTGCAATAAGGAGAGCCCTGGGCTCCCAGTGGACAGAGGGCTGCCCAGGTAAGCAGATGACCATGACGGACGGAGAAAGGGCCAACAGTGACCCTTCGTCCTGCAACGTGCCTCACCCAGGACTTCCAGGATCGCAGAAACACTGCTGCCCAAGACGAAGGGAGTCATGGCTGGGAAAATGCCAAAGCCTGATGAAGACTAAGGGCAGGCACTCAAAGGCAGGGCTGTCAAATGTTTCAAACGCTCTACTCTCCTCCACTTTAGAATTTATACAGACTGGGGGTGATGGAAGTGGGTCGGAGACAGTCTATGTCAGACAGATTAACAGTCATAATTTAGGCTTCACAATGTGTTTTGTCTTATATTTGATTATAGTCATTTGACATACTGAAAAAGATTAACCTAAATCAACTAAACTCTGAAATTCCAGGTGTATCTGCATTAAGTGTTTCTTGGCAAGTTGGAAGAATCGTTTTTTAAAAAAATGACTGGCTTAATATAAGCATTCAATCTACTAGTTAAAATTATTGTTGCCTTTTAAGCAAAAATTTTTATAAGAGAACAGAGACCTTTTTTGTTTTAAGAAAAAGCATAAGAAAATGGGCAATAGGTTAAATACATGAGCCCTTTGAACTTCCTTGTTAAATAATCTTTCCATTTCCTCATTTTCACATAAGGCTTTTAATCATATCGGCAAATACATAAGCAATCAAATCAGATTGACTTGTTTAACCAATGTCATCACTGCAGGAACAACACATCTTCTCCAAACAATATGGGAGCTGCACCTTTATTCCTTCTCAGAAGTAATGGCTACCAGGTGGGCGGAGGGCCAGAGCCGGAAGTGACCTCAAAGGAGCCGGAAGTGACCTGAATGGAGTTCGGAAGCCACCTCCGTGAGCAAACAGATCGGANCAATATGGGAGCTGCACCTTTATTCCTTCTCAGAAGTAATGGCTACCAGGTGGGCGGAGGGCCAGAGCCGGAAGTGACCTCAAAGGAGCCGGAAGTGACCTGAATGGAGTTCGGAAGCCACCTCCGTGAGCAAACAGATCGGAGGATGCCCCACTTAGCGCTGAGGTCTCAGTAACTGGTCACCAACATTTTTTTTCAAGGTTCAAAGATATTCCACCCCACCCCAAGAATGTCTCCAAGGCAGGAGTCAGCCTAGAGCCATTAGCAGCCCTTTGTGTAAATAAGGTTTTGGTGAACACAGCTACGCCCAGCTCTTGAAATACTGCCCACAGCTGCTTTCTGCCTACCAGGCAGAGTTGAACAATCCACAGGGGGGTTTACTCAAAGGGTTAGAATGAAGACTGAAGCAGTTAGATGTATTATTATCTGGCCCCTCTGGGGAAGTCTGTAAACTCCTGTCTAAACCATTAGGGTTAAATGACAAGTCCCACTGAATTCTCCTTTTAAATTCTTAAATTCTTCTAAAAACTTACAAGGAAGTATACAATTCTCCTACTCCCACTTTCCCAACCCTCAATTTTCCCCCAATTCTAGAACCTAATAGTTTAGAAAGAAAAACCTTTANAAATTCTTCTAAAAACTTACAAGGAAGTATACAATTCTCCTACTCCCACTTTCCCAACCCTCAATTTTCCCCCAATTCTAGAACCTAATAGTTTAGAAAGAAAAACCTTTAACAGCATGGTAACTACAATAATACCATATCACATACCATAAAGTTGTAAGAGAGTAGATCTTAAAAATTCATCACAAGAAAAAAAAATTTTAACTATGTGCAATGATGATAACGAGATTTATTGTGGTGAGCATTTCGCAAAGTATACAAATAATTATCTTTACGCTGTATACCTGAAATTAATATGTGATGTCAATTATCCTCAATAAAATGTTTTTAAAAGAAAAAAATGTCAAAATCCATGTGCATATTTAGTGGTATGGAGTGAAAATACCAAAGAGTGAGATGGATGAGTGGAAATGAATGAGAACCAATTCCATTGTGTTTCTTCCAGCACTTGACTTTCTGCAGAAGGGCCAATACCCCTGTGGACGGCACAGCTACACGATAGCAAGTGTTCCCAAATTCCTCCTCTTGTTCAGGAGTCGGCAAGCTGCAGCTTCAGGGCAGAATCCTGCCAGCCACCTGTCTTTGTACACTGTCTAAAAGCTCAGGTTTCAAGCTTTTTAATTGAAAAAAAAAAAAGAATAAAATTTCATGACACGAGAAGTACATGGAATTAAAATTTCACTGACATAAATAAAGGTCTGTTAGGACACAGCCATGACCATTCATTTACATATTGTCATGACTGTCAGGCTATGAGAATTGTGTGGCTGTGACATAACCCACTGGGCCTGCAGAACCTAAAATACCACCTGACTCTTTACAGAAAACGTTTGCCAACACCTGCTGTAGCTCAACAGTTCTCAAAGTATGGTCCCTGGACCAGCAACATCAGTATCACATGATTATAAAGTTCTCCAGGTGATGCTGATACAGGTCAAGATTGAGAACTGTGCTCTCCAGAGCTCACTGGACAGGTCTCACAAGTGCCTCTTGTTCTGGTCACACTCAATTATTTTTAAGAAGCAGAAAGGCATGTTGGAGAGGGTGCGTTATTTATCTTTGGGGAAACATTTCTATACTGTTTAAACATTTCTGTACTGTCTAAAGGTTGAGTTTGGATTCCCCAAACTTCCTTGGCTTTTGGCTACAGCCCACCAGGCCCTTCTGTCCATGGGATTCTCCAGGCAAGAATACTGGAGTGGGTTGCCATTTCCTCCTCCAGGGGAGATCTTCCCAACCCAGGGATAGTACTTGGGTCTCCTACATTGCGGGCAGATTTTTTACCGTCTGAGCCACCAGGGAAGCCCCAGTCAGAATGAAGTGATCACTAATTCCAGAGCAACATGGTTTCTACAGGACCCTCCCTCACTGATACAGAAAACAGAGAGAAAAGATAAGGTATCATATACCTGCTGCATAGATATAAACGACGGAGAGCATTTTGATGGGCTAGACCCTCTAGTTCTGGCAGCATTGGAATCAGAGAAATAGCTTAAAAAATTTTTTTTCTAAAATCATTAGTATATTAAAATTTTGTCCAAGAATTCACCAAAGCAATTCTTTTAAAANATGGGCTAGACCCTCTAGTTCTGGCAGCATTGGAATCAGAGAAATAGCTTAAAAAATTTTTTTTCTAAAATCATTAGTATATTAAAATTTTGTCCAAGAATTCACCAAAGCAATTCTTTTAAAAACTAGTAATAGCAAATGAGCCATCTTGAAATTCCAGCCCAGCTGAGCCTCAAAAGACTGCAGTCCAGTCAACCCACAGAACCAGAAGCAATAACTAAACGATCGTTTTAAGCTTGCAGCTGATCTGTTATGGAGCAACAGATGATCAAAACATAAACTGTTACATGAAAAAAGTTACAAAATAGTAATGTTCATATCCCATTTTTGTTGAAAATTTTTAAAAATATACTCAATAAATCAATCATCGTGAAGTTGCTCAGTCGTGTCTGACTCTTTGTGACCCCATGGACTGTAGCGCACCAGGCTCCTCCATCCATGTAATTTTCTAGGCAAGAGTACTGGAGTGGGTTGCCACTTTACATTTCTCTGTAATAGAAAATGTACAGCAAGTGGTTATAAGGAAAGATATTTACAAGTTGGAGTAAGAGAGGAAGAGGTAGAGAGGAACAGAAAGAAGACTTCATTTTTTGCTTTATATTATCTTTTTTTCCCTCAAGGAGCCTATCTTTAATGCAAAAGCCAAACAGTAACAATAAAAAATTAAGATGCTAGGAAGATATACAATGGTAACATTAGCAAGTTTTGAAGTTATACTTCTAGCATTCCCAGATGAAATCACAGCATTTTACAGCTTCCTCTAAAACAAACAATAATACCATATGTATGCATTCTGAAGCAGAAAAACAAACTGAACTCATTCAAATACATTCCCAGCTCTCTTCTGTGCCGGCCCCACCACTGGGGGCACTAAGAAAACCCAGGTTCCTGTCTAGAGCCTGGGCAGGAAACAGGAAACACAGGGCAGCCCATTTCTGAGCTGGCGACGAGGGGGTTCCTCATCTCCTCCCAACCTCCTGGGCTCCCCTGTAAAGGCTTATCCCTGTCTTCCAAGGCTAGCGTGAAAATTAAATGAGAGCATTTACTTGTCACCACGCAAATACTAACTGAAAAGAACGGCTGTGGTATTAACCTTTTAAAGTCTCAGTTTACTCATTTAAAAAAGAAATGGTGAGTGTGATCCATTATACCTGCATTTACGGAGTTCTTCTGAGAATCAAACGGAAGAATTACCTGAGACTGAAGTGAGAAAAACAGCTGTCTACCAGCAGGGTTTATGCAGCCCAGAAGGTGTAAAAGACGCTCCACCTGGGCTGGGGGAAAAATCCTAGAAGTTACATTTATTTTTGTCCAAAAAGTAGAATAGCAACTACGTTTAGTAATGTAAATATTACACCAACAAGTTAAATATATTATGTGTACACTGATTACTTTACACTGTGTTACACTATACTAATTATACTCCCATGAAATACTAACAGTGCTAGTAAAAGCAGGAACTGACTGCACCCTCACAAAGTCCCTTTGTCAAGGGTCACCTGTCACCAGCCCTCTGAGGTACCCGATGCACTCCTTTGACTGGGCAAGCACACAGTGAGATAGATGCACAAATTAAAACGAAACTAAACCTCACAGAGGATATGAAGCTTTAAAGTCCCCATGGAAAGCACAGATTAAAGCTACAGTAATAAACGCAAGCACAGGTGAACACAAGCCGGGGTTAGGAATGCACTTCCCACCCTGAGTCAGCTTCACCTGAGCAACATCACCAAGTAAAAACAATGATGATGTACTCAGATCTAACAAGATCCAAATCAAAAAAACCCTCAAAATTAAAGGAGTATCTGAAAGAGGGTTTTACCTCCACAATGAATCCAGCCCTAAGTGTATACTGGATTTTGAGCTACAACATTAGCACATATACATTAATTTATAATTAAGTAACAAACACACATACAGAGGAGTACTAAAAACTGGTCTTAACTGAGATACAACTGACATTATGCTGTACTGGTCTTAGATGTTAAATTTTTTTTTTTTTTTTTTTTTTTTTTTTTTTACTAACAAGAACGAGCAAAAAAGCTTGGAAACCACAGCAAACTATCTCATTATAGAGTATTTTTACATATGTGTTCTTCCTGTCAGGCACTAGTTAATCATCAAAATCTTAGTGAGAGGAAGTTTTATTAACGCAGTGTTGAAAGAGAGTAAGATCACAATGTAAAAATCTGAGAAGGCATGCATTTTCTTTGCTGAAAGTGGGAGACATTTCTTTGTGAAGCAAAGAAAGGCTCTCTGGGAATTTTGTAAATAATCCTTAAACTTCAAGCCAAGCCTCTCTTTCAGTGTAATTTCATCAGTAACTTGAAAAAGTCTAGAAAGCAGCCACACTCTAAGACCATCTTGGGGGAGCTAGTGAAATGCCATTCACAGTTTGTTAAGGTGAAAGCCCCCATGGTGCAGCAGGCAAAGAATCTACCTGTCAGGAGATCCCCTGGAGGAGAACACAACAACCCTCTGCAGTATTCTTGGGGTGGACAGAGGAGCCTGGCGGGCTACAAAGTGTCAGACCGAGCGACTAAGCACAAGGGCATATCAAGACCATTCCGTCTACTTCTGTGAAGTTTTAGAAAATAACGCTAACCAAGTTTTTCTTTTAAACAAAAAAAAAGTGATTTTTTTCTTATCCCAATTTCCCATTTCAAGTCATTAAAAAAAGAAATCAATCTTTTCTAAAACAACTTATTTTTCTCCCTGTGGCTCAGATGGCAAAGTGTCTGCCTGCAATGCAGGAGACCGGGGTTCGATTCCTGGGTCGAGAAGATCCCCTGGAGAAGGAAATGGCAATCCACTCCAGCACTCTTGCCTGGAAAATCCCATGGACGGAGGAGCCTGGTGGGCTACAGTCCATGGGGTCGGAAAGAGTTGGACAGGACAGAGTGACTTCACTTTCACTTTCAAAGCCCCAGGCACAGGGCCTCTCCTCCAGTCCCTGTCTCCTCTCACAGCCCCTCCAGAACTGTTTAAAAGCAGGGCCACACTACTTCATGTTCCCTTCCACTACACTGCCAGTGATGGGATCCTACTCGCTGCCCAGAATGGCAAGTTGAAAGCAACACCCCACCTTTCAACTCTTCCCACACAGGCAGTTTCCCCAGGCTCTGCCTGGCTATCCTTTGTGCTTCAGATGCAGAAAGCTGGCCTGCAATGTTCA
Source organism: Neotragus pygmaeus (assembly GCA_006410875.1). Lineage (NCBI taxonomy): Eukaryota > Metazoa > Chordata > Mammalia > Artiodactyla > Bovidae > Neotragus > Neotragus pygmaeus. The sequence continues at coordinate 2,616,358 of SJYV01043663.1, forward strand.
CAGATCAGCAGTTCCCTCCTGGCTGGCGGAAGGCGGCCACATAAATGGACTGAAGCTGGCCCTGGGCCTGACACGGTCAACCGTTCTCATTGCTGTTTCAGCCCCATCCCTGAAAAAAGCAATATACATGCAAAATCTTTTCATTCCCCCATCAATAACTGGACCAGCAATTAGAAAAAAATGGCACCCTTACTTTCTAATAGCAATGTTCCCAAATGCTGACCTCCACCCCTCACCCCCAGCATTCCTGCCTCTCATCCTTGGTCTTTCACTTTTGAGCAAAACCAATGGGGAGAAAAGGTGACATCTTCACAGGAAAAGAAAATATGTCTTGAAGTGTTGTTTTCTTTAAACATCCTAAGAATTCAATGTCTTTTCACCACTGACTCCTTAGAAATTGAGTTCTGACCTAAAAAACGCAAGTCTAAGCAAGCTATTGGTTTCTATTTACAAATAAACTTATTCTTCACAGTAGCCTGCCCTTAGCTTAATCTTCTCTAACATAGGGAGGAGTAGCTATAGATGGAAGCACTAGGAGACCCACAAATACCAACAAGAGATTCAACTTCTCAGGCCCCAAGCTACAAAAAGAAAAATTCAGAAATACTAAAACTGCCTAAATTTGAGTCAATCTCATGGCCATGAGCCAAACAGAGTCACTCTAAACCNGATGGAAGCACTAGGAGACCCACAAATACCAACAAGAGATTCAACTTCTCAGGCCCCAAGCTACAAAAAGAAAAATTCAGAAATACTAAAACTGCCTAAATTTGAGTCAATCTCATGGCCATGAGCCAAACAGAGTCACTCTAAACCTGTTAAATATGTAATCAGGCTCTGCCCCTAGGAATGTCCCTCAATATTTGCATTATTTAGGGCAATAGCAGCTTGGAGACCACAAACCAGACAAAGGAAATCTCAAAGCCGTGAAAGTCACACAAGTTTGGTTTTGCAGATTTGGGAACGGCTTATCTCAAGCATCACCAGACTTGCCGAATACAACGACTCTAAAATTCCGCTAAAACGAACGCTCCTCGAAACAGGTATTTTGCCTATTTTGTTTTACCGAAAGACAGTCATTAAAAATATTAAGTAAGATGTGAACCATAAAGAGTATGTAAACCCAGGAGACTATTTTTACAGCAGTACAGAAGTTTTGTGGATCCTCCACGCCGCCTAAGGTGAGAAATACAGGTACAGAAGGAACCCGGAGCATCCCTGAGACGGGATTCGGAAAAGCTCGGGCAGCTCGCAGATCGAGGACCCGGTGTCAAGCTCACCTGCCAGGGCGCGACTGCTGCCAACGTGGGCACAGCGGCGGCCCGGGGNGGTTGAAAAGAGACACAATTTCGGAACAACTAAGTTGTTAACGACAACAATAGAGTTGAGATGACAAAATTCTCACTGAGCTAAAACCAAGATGTTGGAGGGGCTGTGTTCCTTTCTGGAGACTCTAAGGAAAATCAATTGCATTGCTTTTTCTGGCTTTTAGACAGTTCTTGCATTCCCAAGGAGTAAACCCCTACTTTCATTTTACAAGCAAACAATCTTCAAAATTGGTAACATCTTTCTAATCCTGCTTCCATAGTCACATCTCTCAGATCCAGCTGGGAAGCTTTCTTTGTTTCTAAGAACGCTTGTGATTGCATGGGTCCCATCCAAATAATCCAAGATAATGTCTGTGGCTCAACTCTTAATTTAATCACATCTGCAAATTATCTATTCTGCCATTTAAGGTAACATTTACAGGTTTCAGGGATTAAGACGTGAACATCTTGAGAGGCCATTATTCTACTACAGACCCCTACCCAAAGCTGATTCATTGCACTCTGTTCCTGGGATAAGCAAAGCGATGACCCAAAGACGAAAAAGGATCCGTGTGCACATATGTCAGTGATGGTACCCATCATTTTTGGCATGCAGATCTGTGGGGCTGGTTCCTATGCTCCTCAATACCTGACTTTTCAGTTCATCCTGCAATTCTGAGGCTTTCCCCATACCTAGAACTTGCTAGAAATAAATGTAATACATAACAGAAAAACAGTGTAGAATCATTTTCAGAGTTCTTGGTCACAAACAATAGAAAGAGCCTTTGTAAATCTTAAGGAAAAGGAGTTGATTGGACAAAGGTCAGGGTCTCAGGGCATCAATAGTGAGAATCATACAAATTGATTTTCAATCAGTTTGGAAAACCTAGATGCTGCAGAGGGCTAAGCAGCAGAAATCACTGCAAAAGTAACACAGCAGATAGAGTGAGTTTGGTTTATATGCCACACTGCAGCATCTGTAAGAAATACGCTCTCCAACTTACCTCACTTGTTTGCAACATTGCTCAAGACACAAAGTGTCCAGAGGGAGCTTCCAGTTAGAGCGATTTGGTTCTATGTCCATTTACCAGACTAACCCGGACAATTCTGGTGTCTGTAGCTGGACGTGGCCGCTAATTCCACAAAAGGAAATTGAGGTAATGCCTGAAAAAGAGGATTCTGGCAGACAAATAATCAGCAAATGTCCCCCACAAATATCCTAAGAGAAATTCAAAGTGCTGTGGAGCAAGCAGAATTCATGTCGGTCTAGGAAAATCGGGAAAGACTAAACAGAAAACTCGTGTAGGACAGGCTGTCCAACAGAAATAGATTTCAAACCACATATATAATTTAAAATTTTCCAGTAGCTGCATCTTTGGGGTCGCAGAGACTGAACTGAACTGAATGGGACATTTTACACGCAATAAAACATTTAACAGAAAATAAATACACCACTTCAGTTTTTAAATTTTTTATTTATTTATTTTTGACTGCTCTGGGCCTTCGTTGNTTCCAGTAGCTGCATCTTTGGGGTCACAGAGACTGAACTGAACTGAATGGGACATTTTACACGCAATAAAACATTTAACAGAAAATAAATACACCACTTCAGTTTTTAAATTTTTTATTTATTTATTTTTGACTGCTCTGGGCCTTCGTTGCTGCCTGCCATTTTCTCATTGTGGTGGCTTCTCTTGTTGTAGAGGGCCAGCTATAGTGCATGGGTTCTGTGTCCGTGGCATGCAGGATCTTCCCAGAGCAAGGATCATCCCATGTCCCGTGCGTTGACAGGTGAATTGTTAACCACAGGACCATCAGGGAAATCCACTTTAAAAAAATTTCAGGATAAAAGTAAACATAAAGAAGTCAGTTTCTCCTCAGCACCAGCCACATTTCAAATGCTCAGTGGCTACATGTGGCTAGTGGCTACAACATTAGACAAGGAAGGTGTAGAAGGATGATGTACCCACTTGGATCTTATCTAGAGAGAGAAAAAGTACACAATAAACAGGGTAGGTTTAAACATAAAGATTCTTTAACATAGCATCACAAGAGTCTGGCGGGTAAAAAGCAGAGAGAACTATAAATAATGTAGGAATGGGGCTTCCCTGGTGGTCCAGTGGCTTCTTAGCTTCTTAGTGGCATCTTCTTCTTAGGTGGTCTAGTGGCTTCCCTTGACCACCTTGCAGTGCAGGGGACATCGGTTCAATCCCTGGTCCGGGATGATTCCACATGCAGCAGAGCAACTAGGCCCATGCCCCGCAACTACTGACGCCTGCTCGCCTAGACCCTGTGCTCTGTGCAACAAGAGAAGCCACTCCAACGANGTCTAGTGGCTTCCCTTGACCACCTTGCAGTGCAGGGGACATCGGTTCAATCCCTGGTCCGGGATGATTCCACATGCAGCAGAGCAACTAGGCCCATGCCCCGCAACTACTGACGCCTGCTCGCCTAGACCCTGTGCTCTGTGCAACAAGAGAAGCCACTCCAACGAGAAGTACGCACGTGACATCAAAGAGTAGCCCCGCTCGCCACAACTAAAGAAAGCCCATGTGNGCAGCAGAGCAACTAGGCCCATGCCCCGCAACTACTGACGCCTGCTCGCCTAGACCCTGTGCTCTGTGCAACAAGAGAAGCCACTCCAACGAGAAGTACGCACGTGACATCAAAGAGTAGCCCCGCTCGCCACAACTAAAGAAAGCCCATGTGCAGCGACAAAGACACCACAGCAACGAAATAAAAATCTAACTAAATAAATAAACCTTAAAAAAAAAAAAGAATACAGGAATGGAAGGTATTCTGAGCAGCTGTTATCATCTGCTCTCAGATCTGCCTGTCTCTCCACCAACCACAAGAATAAGATTGAGACCTCTGTGGAGAGGGCTATGGCTCCGTAAGCGGCAGAGAAATTGCTGTGTTGTCAATAGAACTTGCTGAAAATCTACCCTCCAGAACTTTCTAGAAATCACCTTCTAAGCTGCCCAGGAAAGCTGTTCATGGGTTGGTCTCTCACTGGAGGTGCGCTCTTACAAAACTGCTCCGGGTGCCCAGGGAAGCTGCAGTTGCTTGGTACGGGTGCTGCAGAGGCTGGGTGCTGCAGGAAACCAGCACAGGCCTGGGAGGGTGGGAAACACTCCAGCATGACGACAAGACTCAAGAGAAAAGAGTGAGGCAGGACCACAGGGGACTAGTTCAGGTAGCGGAGTCATTGCAGAGGGGAGGGCAGGATAGAGATGTAGGATAGAAAGGTAGACCCACGGCTTCTACCTTACTTAGATGCAGCAAGCCATTCTACACAATATTGTAATTTTCCCCAACTACCAGTCTGGTCACATCACCCCTCCTTTTAATAACTGCCCATGGCTTTTCCTGGCTTAGCGTTCTAGGCTATGTGTCCAAATTTCCTCAAACCAAGCCAGGCTGCTATCCTGCACTCCCCATAGACCAGCTCCCCATAGACTTTGCAATTCTGCCTAGAAGTTCCCCTTTCCTTTCTTACAACTCAGCCCGAAAGTCCCAGTCAGAACCAACTCTTGTAGTACCCACCACATTCTGCCCACCCCACAGTTGTCCTGTCCGTAAAGTTCCTGATAGAAGGGACTCTCCTTTGTTAGTGTGCTCTCCTCCCCACCGTTTACACAGTAGGTGCTAGATAAGTACTCCAGACTGACCACAAGCTCCCATGGGTAGCACAGTGCCCAGGTCATTGGAAGCACTCTCCAAATTCTAAATACATGAAATCAGCGGAATGGAATAGAATAGGAAGTCCTTGTTGTAAGCCTCTTGCTGTGTTTGCATTTTAGCATCCAGTTTTTCCTTCTTCAGGTACCTATTTCTCACAGACTTTTCAATCCTAAATGCCTCTGGTAAACTGAAAACCCAAAGATGTATTTCAGTGTCCTAACCCCAATGATCTGTGAATATTGCTCGATATGGCAAAAGATGTGATTAAATAAAGATCTTGAAAGGAGGAGCTTATCCTGAATTTTCCATTTGGGCCTGAAATGTTCAGGACAAGTGTCCTTATGAGGCAATGGCACCCCACTCCAGTACTCTTGCCTGGAAAATCCCATGGACGGAGGAGCCTGGTGGGCTGCAGTCCATGGGGTCACTGAGAGTCAGACACGACTGAGCGACTTCCCTTTCACTTTTCACTTTCACGCGTTGGAGATGGAAATCGCAACCCACTCCAGTGTTCTTGCCTGGAGAATCCCAGGGACGGGGGAGCCCAGTGGGCTGCCATCTATGGGGTTGCACAGGGTCGGACACGACTGAAGCGACTTAGCAGCAGTAGTAGTAGTCCTTATAAGGGAAAAGCCAAGGGTGTTTATACAGAAGAGAGGAAGAAGCTGGAGAAAGACAGAAACTGGAACGATGTGGCCACAAGCCGAGGAGTGCCTGGAGCCCCCAGAAGCTGGAAGAGGCAAGCAATGGGTTCCTCCCTAGAGTCTTTGGAGAGAGCGTGACCTTACCTTCACGACCATATCAGAATAAAACTCCTGTTGTTTGAAGCCCCACGTGGAGACACCTGCCTAATATGTTGAAAAAGACAGAGGCAGAGTCTAGTGTTGATGATATCATTTGATCTTCTGGACACAGCCATAGCTCATGCCAGTCCTATCCCTGGACTTTTCAGTTACATCAGCCAATTAATTCCCCATTTGACTTAGCCAGTATGAGCTGGATTCCTGTCACATGCAGCCCAAAGCATTCTGATTCAGAGTCTTTTTGTTACCTGGATAAGGTTGTCAGATATATATGAACTGTAGATAAACAATAGATAGGTTTTTAGTATAAGTGTGTCCTATATACTGAATGGGTATATGATACCATGCACATATATATTTGTTATTTAACTGAAACTTAATTTAACTTGGCACCCTGTGTTTTTGGTTTGGGGTTGGTTTATCTTTTATGAAAATCTGGCAATTCTATATTGGCAGAAGGGCTTTTATTGATCATCTGAAACCTCTGAAAGCCGGCTTACTATCATACAAAGGAAGGTAGGGATAATCTTTATTCTAAGTGTGTTGTGCTTAGTCACTCAATTCTGTGCATCTCTATGTGAGCCCCGGAGAAGGCAATGGCACCCCACTCCGGTACTCTTGCCTGGAAAATCCCATGGATGGAGGAGCCAGCAGGCTGCAGTCCATGGGGTTTTGAGGAGTTGGACACAACTGAGCAACTTCACTTTCACTTTTCACTTTCATGCATTGGAGAAGAAAATGGTACCCTATTCCAGTACTCTTGCCTGGAAAATCCCGTGGATGGAGGAGCCTAGTAGGCTGCAGTCCATGGGGTTGCGAAGAGTCAGACACAACTGAGTGACTTCACTTTCACTTTTCACTTTCACGCGTTGGAGAAGGAAATGGCAAAAACTCCAGTGTTCTTGCCTGGAGAATCCCAGGGATGGGGGAGCCTGGTGGGCTGCCGTCTATGGGGTCACACAGAGTCAGACACAACTGAAGCAACTTAGCAGCAGCAGCGGCAGCAGCTATGTGACCCCATGGACTGTAGCCCACCAAGCTATTCTGTCCATGGGGATTCTCCAGGCAAGATTACTGGAGTGGGTTGCCATGTCCTCCTCCAGGGGATCTTCCCAACCTGGGGATCAGGCAGATTCTTGACTGTTTGAGCCACCAGGGAAGCAGATGCCTCTTTTTGAATAATTGTCTTCAGCCTCCTGTATTGACTAGAGCTGTAAAAGACTGTGATTATAGCCTCATATTATCAAGAACCTCAATATGATTTGGAGTAGAGAAGGAAACATCCATTTTTAATAGCCTGGGCAATACCGAGCAAAGTCATGGGAAATTTTCTGAATGGGCTGAGAGCCCTACAACATACTTTAAAGCTGATGGGCTTCCAGGGCTGCTTTTACGGTTTCCTCTACTTGGTGTGAGGTACCTGTTAGGGCGTGGCCCAAATGCAAAGGATTATGGGAGACCCAGCTGGAGGGGCAGAGGAGGGGGCCAGGCAATGCCCACTGAGCAGAGGAGAAGAAAAGTACCCAAGGTAAGGGTATACTGAAATCTGGAGGCCAGCCTGAAGGCCTGAAGTCTAGCGTATATAAAACAGCACCCTAGCCCAGGATATATGGGAATGGTGCTGTGTGTTTTGGCACCAAGATGCAGTGTTCAAGAAAAGGAGGTTCTTCTGCTTCACTGATGCTTGCATGTCTTTGGTTCTCAAAAGCATTTTCAAAAGACTTCTCAGGTAGATCAGTTCTCTAACCTTGAGATGTATGTCTAGAGTGAGAGACTGACAGTCTGTTTTAACTTTGCAGCAATGGTAAGAATATTTAAAAACTTACAAACTTGAGAAGTTGCCTGGCTCAATATCTCATCCACTATTGTTTATTTTTCAATGATGTTTGAGAAAGGAGGATATTTCTTGAAAATACAGTTTGAAATACCAGTTATATTTCAGTGATTTCTGCTTTTTTTAAAAAAAAATTTTTAATTCACTTATTTGGCTGTGCCAGGTCTTAGTTGTGGCACATGGGATCTTTAATCTTTGTTGGGGCATATGGGATCTAGCTCTCCAACCAGGCATCAAACCCAGGCCCCATGTATTGGGAGCATGGAATCTTAGCCACTGAACCACCAGGGAAGTCACTCTGCCTTTTGTTTTGTGTGAATTCTTTTTTGCATGCAGGTATGTGCTTGAGCAGGGTTTTCTAGGTGGCACTAGTGGTAAAGAACCTGCCTGCCAACACAGGACAGGATGTGGCTTTGATCCCGGGGTCAGAAATATCCCCTGGAGGAGGGCATGGCAACCCACTCCAGTATTCTTGCCTGGAGAATCCCCATGGACAGAGAAGCCTGGAGACACAACTGAAGCAACTTAGCACAGCACACACATGTGCTTAAGCACTAGGGAAGACAATACATGCATCCAGTCCTGCTGTCTTCAGTTCAGTTCAGCTCAATCACTCAGTCGTGTCTGACTCTTTGTGACCCCATGAATCGCAGCACNTTATTTATTTTAAAATTTGCTCCAGAATAAGATCTCAGTTAAAATATGGATTTGAATTTGGCTTAAAAAAAAGATAGTTGTAAATCCACTAGACTGTTTATGTCAATAAATAATAACTATAATAAAATATTTCCTTCATGGAGTAAAAAACTAATAGGTTGACAGCAGGAAAAAGTTGTTTAATATCAGAGAATAACCTAAAATACATTAAAGCTTGAGCTGAACAGGATTCTTAAGTATTTAATCTCCAATATTAAATGCTATATTTAGAAAGTTTTCCATAATTTGATAAACATTAAGTTAATAATAAAGTGTTAAAAGCAGTGACCAGTAAGATAAAGCTATATGTAATAATAATAAAATATTATAAATATTATAACCAAGGTCTTAAATACAAACTTTAAAAGTTTTAGGGGAAAACTGAAAAAATGACTTTCAAAATTGTGTAAATAAATAACGAATATACATTAGTATATTTTCAAATTTGAACATATCAATAAAATCTATGATCCTACAGATCACAATTAGATTCCAGGTCTTAGCTGGCTCTTAAGTGAAGAACGCTACCAACACTTTCTTTACTGTTGAAGAGAAATTCCTAGTGGCCCAACAGCTCCTGCGTAGAGGTTGACACCCTAAAAAGACACAGTGAAGGATGCAGCATTTTCTCAAAGCATATGAATGGCTTAATGATAATCATTAAACTTAAGAAAACATGAAATAACTTTTAAAATGCCGAAAGACAAAATTAAGATGGTATTGCCTTCCTGTGCTTCCTAAGGTATTTAACAATATCTTAAGTACAGACAAGGGTTGTCCCTTGTTAGCTCAAGTCTCTATTTGCTATCATAATACACAGACAAGTAAATGAATTTAGGTAAAATGGTACCCCATACTCTCTGAGATTTCTGCATGAATTGTCATTATCTCAACCTAGGAATCAAACAGATTTGGACATACTGTTTCATATCCCAGAGATTACAGGTGGCCCAGTTTATTTTATACGGAAACTGTAACACTTGATTTTATACTCCTGTTTATTACAAGCCCATAAGAGATATGGATAATTTCACAAATCTGAAAATCTCATACATACTAATAGCTTGTCTATAGCCATTCATCCTGGGGGCTGGGTGCTGTGTGGCTACCATGTGCCACGGATCAAAGGTCACTTACTGGTCAGCTGGACTCTGAGCTACGAGAATAATGGCTTTGCTATCAATTTCATGTATTCCTGAAAATAAATCATATTCTTTTTTCTGGGGAAAAAAACACACAAAAAACTGCTGTATATGCTTATATTCCTATCAAGGACACAGCAGGAAATAGTAATTACACTTTCTTTCCCCTACTGAAAATAAGACACAATAGCTGAGGAAGAAAAAAAATACAAAGAAAATCAAAATGAAAAGCTTCACAAACTGGCCCTAGTAACTATTAATTCAGCTCTGTTAATGAAAGAAAACACTTACTTCTGACTTACCACACTGAAAAAAAGAAGGTTATAAAAAGGCTCTGGATTAAGAATGGAGAGGAAGAATAAATATTGTAAAATAACACCATGAGGCTTATCCATAAATGATGAAGCCATGTAGTTCACCTTAGGTATCATATAATCTCTGACCATGCAGTTCCACACATATAATATAGTTTAGTAATTATGATGTCATAAAGTGACTTTTGGAGAAGGAAATGGCAACCCACTCCAGTAATCTTGCCCAGGAAATCCCATGGACAGAAGAGCCCAATGGGCTACAGTCCTTGGGGTTACAAAGAGTTGGACATGATTTAGCAACTAAAACAAAGTGACCTTTACAATTTTAATCAAAAACAATTCCGTGTGAAGCTAAGCTGTTAATGTTCTACATCTTCCTTCCATAATTTAAGTTCAATACCTTCTATCTGCGGCACGTCACCGTGAAGCTTGGCTTTGCTGGAGAAGNCCTACACTGAAACCAAGCTCCACCCAAGAGCCAACAAGTTTCAGAGCAAGACATACACAACTAATTCTCTAGCAAAGCAGGAACATAACCCTGAGCATTAAAATACAAGAGGCCAAAAGTCACACCAAACCCATAGACACCTCAAAACTCACTACTGGATACTTACTTGAACTCCAGAGCGAAGAGGTCCAGCTCCACCCACCAGAACACTGAAGCAAGCTTCCCTAACAAGGAAACCTTGACAAGCCACTTGTCCAACCCCACCCACAGGGAGGAATCTTCATAAAAAAGAAGAACCAGAAGCTTTCAGCCTATAGAAAGGCAACCTCAAACACAGCAACGTAAACAAGATAAAAAGGCAAAGAAATATTCAGCAAGTAAAGGAACATGATAAAAGCCCACCAAAACAAACAAAAGGGGAGGAGATAAGGGGTCTGTCTGAAAAAGAATTCAGAATAATCATAGTAAATATGATCCAAACTATTGAAAATAAAATGGAGTTATAGATAAACAGTCTGGAGACAAGAATTGAGAAAGTTTAACAAGGACCTAAGAGAATTAAAAAAGAGTTAATCAATAATGAATAATGCAATAACTGAGATCAAAAGCCCTCTGGAGGGAAACAATAGCAGAATAACAGAAGCAGAAGATAGGATAAGTGAGCTGGATGATACAATGGTGGAAATAAATGAAGCAGAGAGGAAAAAAGAAAAAAGAATTAAAAGAAATGACGACAACCTCAG
>SJYV01043666.1:0-12397 GCA_006410875.1 Neotragus pygmaeus
ATTTAGGGCCCCACATCTCCCCCTTTTTAATTTTATTTAAGCCCCCGTGACATTTGTATTGATGTTCTGTAGAGGAAGGCGTAAAGCTGTAGGTGGCCAACCTCCAGCCTCGCCAGCCCCTCTAGCAGCTGTGCCTGTCTTAGGTTGCCCTCCTCTGAGTGTCTTACCTGTCATTGGCTATCCAGCCACCTCTTTGGGGCTAGACAGAATCTCTCTAGATGATGGGCATCTAGAACTCTTTTATTTACCTGTCTCGGTTAATCTCTTGAAGGGCTAAATTAATCCAGGGGTCTTGTGGGTGCCCAACGTGGGCCTCTTCCTCCATGACCCGGGCAAGCATAACTATTTTTTGCTGTAAGCGCCTATTGCGGGCTGTGAGGTTTTTTCCCTTTAACACCACAACAAGCAGAACAACAAAAACAAGCAAATAGAAGGCATTTTTAAACCAGGTAAATGGACTTTGTATCCAGTCCCATAGATCCATTGCTCCCTTTTTTACCTGTTCCCCAAATGTCTGGGGTACAATTTGATTTACCTTAGACATATTTAGATTTAAGATATTTGTTAACACATCTTGATTATTCCAAAATGTTAAATCCCATGTTTTCATATTGTTCAAAAGATTTTGTGCCTTTAACGTTTCACTAAGAACTGGAAAAGCCATAAGACAGAAATTATGATATCTAACATCACAATTTAACCTTGTTAAGACAGTCAAAGTCTCTAGTGCTCTTGCATGAAAGTCCAACTGTTGTTGAAGTCCCAGTATAGCTGATCGAAGGTGTTCAAACTGTGTTGATGTTGTCTGGAACCCTTGAGAGGATATGGAAGATATGTTGTTTACACCTTCTATCCTTTGCGCTTGTTGAATCCCCAGTACAGATCCCATCACAGTAGTACCTATAAGGGAGAGAAGGGACACTATCCCAACAATAATTAATCCAGCTGCTCGAGGCTTTCTATGAAATGCTGAAATAATATCAGTGGGCCCTTTCCAGATTACTAGTTTGATTGACTGGGACCCATATATATGGAGGAGTCTTTTGTTGTGTTGCAATCTATACATTTAGTAACATTAATTGTTGCATTGGTGATTTGGCTAGAATTGAAAAGTCTAAAATAAGTGCCAGCCTGGAAGCAGGCCCTTCCCTCCCATGGTTGCAACATTGTACTATTATATACATGCCATTGGTCTGCCGGGCTTTCCATGGCCCCTCTTGTGCAATTGGGCTTGGGCTTGGGAAAGGCCTGAGTATCATTGGTTGTCTTATTTGTTTTCATCACCAGAAAAATAGGTCTCCAATGTATTGGACCAGGCCCTGGGATAATAGGGGTGTCACCGTCTGCTGCTGAGACTCAAAGGTCCCACCCAGACCGGTTGTTTGTTGACTTCCAGTATTGATCAGCATATCCAAACCATGTCAAGGGAGCCCCTTCCAGGTAGCTCATGTTGGATGTAATGTTTGGATAGGTTAGAGGCCATGGTCTTTCACCTCTACAGAAAAGAAACTTTAGAAGCCACTTCTTAGATTCCCCCTTGCAGAGCTGTTTCATGGGAGGTCTGACTCCAACTCAAGAGTTTCAGTGACCATAGGCGGCACAAATCTGATACTGCTCCATAGCTTTGGACAATATTTAACATCACCTCTTGATCAGCACATCTTTGTAGGGAGGATATTTGTAAGGTTCACCCCTATCTGAGATGCCTCGACAATTTTACTCTCAGGCTCAGGACATGATCTCCCTCCTTGATAAAGATTGCTAGGACAGTGGAAGGCTTGTGTTATGGTGTCCCAGCCCAGGGGGCCAGCCATGTAACCATCTCCCAGATCTTAGTAACCTGATTATCTGAAACTTCAAGTCCCCTATGCTTGAGCATATATCTCAGCACCTTGAGTGCAGGCTGAGACTTACCAATGTTATTTCCCATGTTGCCAAGAAAGAATAGAAAGAAAAGTCACTGAGGACAACCACCAAAAATCCTACCGGGAATGGTGGCAGCCAGAAAGTTGGGTTTGTGGTATGCTTTTGAAACTGTTTTTGTGCTTGTGTCATTGCACAGAAGTTTTCTTGTTGGGGGCGGGCACCCTAGAGGTTTCTAGCCTGTTCTGTGACTCCCTTATCCTGTCACGGAAGTCTTCAAGTGGCAGGCACCCTAATGGCCTTTAAGTGCCTGACCCGAGCCCACAGGGAAGATTCTAGGCCACTTCCTCAGTTAAGAATGATTAAAGGGGAGTTTCACCCAGTCGGGCTCTAGTTACTGAGGCTTACCTGTTGCGGGGCCTTCAAAGTCTGCCAGAGAGTGGCCCTAGCCAGGACTTATCAATTGCCTCCACAACCATTCGCCTGTTCACTGAAACTCCTGAAAAAGGACAGATCAGAAAAGAAGAGGAGAAGGAAAATAAATCAGGAGAGTTTTTTGCCACTTCCCTCAAAACAGAGGGGTGCCCACCTTGAAGTCTGGCTTACCTCGGGCCATACTCCTGTGAAGGGGAGAGCCATGCTGCGACCAGCCTAGCGTCCCTCGTTGCTCCTTCTTTCAGAGCTGCACGGTGTCACCACCTCCGTCTGTCCGCTTCACGCACCACGTTGGGTGCCAGTTTCTGCAGGGGGGCACTCTGCAAAAAGAGAGAGGCAGTGGAACTTCCCTCAGCAAAGCCGAGGGGTCCCAAAGAGAGGTGAGCCTGCTGTCCACCAATCCAGCCCCCCGACAAGCGAAAGACAATCAGACGCGACAAGGGTTCTATCTGAACAGTTCCACTTTATTGCTGCAAGCTCCCGGCTTATAAAGGCAAACGAGGAGATTTTGCAAGGGACTTTCCATAGTTGGACCAATCACGTTAAAGGTCAGCCTTCAGTTGCACCAATCACGTTAAAGGTCAAATTGTCACGTGCCTTCATTATAACAGGAGTCTATGGTGATCACGCACCCTCCACGTGCACAGAAATCAAGAGAGCCAATCAAAAACTTTGACAAAGAGACTACACTCCCACTCCTTCCTGTAGGTGCCATCTTAGCTTCCAACTGCAAAGCTAGCCCTTCTTTTTTAAGGTTTCCCATTTAGGGTCCCACACTTGTCCTTTCCTCACTGGATAGTCTTAGTTCCTTTTTCATAAGCTAACTGACGTTATATGAGTGTTCATTTCTTTCTGGCTTTGCTGTTCCACTCAGTTGATCTATGTGTTTATTTCTGTGCCATAAGCAAATCATTCTGTCTTGATTACAATAGCTTTCTAACACAATTTGAAATCAGCAACCTTAGTCTCGCACTTTGTTCTTCTTTCTCAAGATCACTTTTATCTTTGGTGTTTTGCGATTTAATACAGCAGAATAGGCCAAGAAGAGATGGAAAAAGTGCACAGAAGAACTATACAAAAAAAAAATCTTAATGACCCAGATAATTACAATGGTGCATTTTCTCACTTAGAGCCAGAAATTCTGAAATATGAACTCCAGTGGGTCTTAAAAAGCACTGCTGTCAAAAAAGCAAGTGGACGTGACAGAATTCCAGCAAAGCTATTTAAAATCCTCAAAGATGATGCTATTAAAGTGCTCCACTCAATATGTCAGAAAATTTCAAAAAGCCAGCAGTAACCAGAGGACTGAAAAAGGTCAGTCCTCATCCCAATTCCCAAGAAGGACAGCATTAAAGAATGTTCAAGCCACTGAACAGATGTAGTCATCTCCAGTGCTAGTAAGGCTATGATCAAAATCTTCCTGGCTAGGCTTCAGCATTATGTGAACCTAGAACTTCCAGATGTTCATCCTGGCTTTAGAAAAGGCAGAGGAACCAGAGATCAAATTGGCAGCATTTGGTGGAACAGAAGAGATAGCAAGGGAATTCCAGAAAAACATCTGCTTCATTGATCTCACCAAACTGTGTGGATGAAACTGGAGCCTATTATACAGAGTGAAGTAAGCCAGAAAGAAAAACACCAACACAATATACTACAACAAAGTGGAAAATTCTTAAGGAGATGGGCATACCAGACCAATATTACCTGTCTTCTGAGAAACCTGTATGCAGTTCAAAAAACAACAGTTAGAAGCAGACAAGGGACAATATACTGGTTCAAAATTGGTGAAGGAGTCTGCCAAGGCTGAATATTGTCGTGATTTAACTTATATGCAGAGTATGTCATGCAAAATGTTGGGCTGGATGAGTCCTAAATGCTGGAATCGAGATTGCTGGGAGAAAAGCCAATAGAGTATTGTAAAGTAAAATTTAAAAAATAAATAAATTAATTAAAAATGAAAAAAATAATAAATAAACTATAACTTAAGGGAAAAAAAAAGAAATATCAACAACCTCAGATAGGTGAATGATACAATTCTAATGGCAGAAAGCAAAGAGAAACTAAAGAGCCTCCGATGAGGGTGAAAGAGGAGAGGGAAAAAGCTGGCTTAAAAAACTCAATATCATAAAAGCTAAGATCATGGCATCTGGTCCCATCACCTACATGCAAATAGAAGGAGAAAGGTGGGAGCAGTGACAGACTTCCTCTTCTTGGGCTCTAGAATCACCGTGGATGGTGACTGCAGACATGAAATTAGACGATGATTGCTTCTTGGCAGGAAAGTTATGACAAATCTAGACAGTGTGTTAAAAGCAAAAACATCACTTTGCCGACAGAGGTCTGTATACTCAAGGCTAAGCTCTTTCCAGTAGTTATGTACGCATGTAAGAGATGGACAGACAATAAAAACGGCAGAGTGCTGAAGAACTGATGTTTTCGAACTGTGGTGCTGTAGAACACTCTTGCGAGTCCCTTAGGCACCAAGGAGATCAAACCAGTCAACCTTAAAGGAAATCAACCCCATATACACTTTAGAAGGACTGATGCTGAAGCTGAAGCTCCAATACATTGGCCACCTAATGTGAATATCTGACTCATTGGAAAAGACCTTGATGCTGGGAAAGATTGAAGGCAGAAGAAAAAGAGGGTGACATAGGATGGGGATGGTTGGATGGCATCACTAATTCAAAGGGCATGAACTTGGGCAAATTCTAGGAGATGGTAAGGGACAGGGAAGTCTGGCATGGTGCAGTCTATGCAGTCAGTAAAAGTCAGACGTGATCTGACAACTGAACAACAACAGTTTTATACAAGTTGTGGAATTTTTTTTTTTCTGTTTTGTGAAAAATGCCTTGGAATTTTGAAAGAGACTGCATTGAATATGTAGATAGCTGTGGGTAGTATGGATGTATTAAAAATACTAATTCTTCCAGTCAATAAATATTAAATATGTTCCTTTTGTGTGTTTTAAACATTTCCTTCACGAGTGTCTTGACTGTTTTCATACAGAGATCTTTCAACACCTTGCTTAAGTTTATTTCTAAGTATATTATTTTTTTGATGCAATGGTAAATGGGATTATTTGTGTTTCTGTAACGTGTTTTGGTATAAGGATAGGTAACAGTTTTATATATTCAAATACTGTATACAAAATGCATGCTATTTTTTACAGAACAGATAATTTTTCCCCCAAATAAGACAATTTTTTATCTGGGATGTTTTTAACTGTATCCTTCAAAACTCTGTAATCCCTTAGGTATATACCAGGAGAAATCTATAATTCCTTTGTCCTCGGCTTTGTATCAGCACCACAGAGCATTCAGTATGGATGAAGCTTTGGTTACCTTAGCCAAGACAGTCTCCTCGTTGGGTGCCATGTGTTCTCCCAAAATTCATATGTTGAAAACCTAATCCCTAAAGTGACGATTTTAGATGGTGGGACCATTTGAAAATAATTATGTCATGAGTTCAGAACCCACGTGAGGGCAGAGCCCACATGAATGGGATTCGGGCACTTGTGAAAGAGGCCTGAAATACTTGCTCATTCCTTCTATTTAGGGATATATCCAGGAAGAGGCCCTCACTCACTCAACCATGCTGGCACCCTGATCTTGGACTTCAAGCCTCCAGAACTGTGATAAATAACATGGTTTATAAACCTCCCAGCCTCTGGCATTTTGTAATAGCAGCCTGCATGCACTAAAACACTGGACATGATTAAGTTGGAAAAAAAATATGTCAATCGTGTTTTCCCCTCCTAGGTCATGAAGGTGGAACAGGTAACATAGATAATTAATTCCAGTGGCATGTGATAACATACTCTATAGAACTGTAAATTTCTTTCAAATTGTGTGCTCACCTGGGAAGATATTTTTTGATGTAATTTACACTTAAACCAATAGATTATGAATTTTATGGGATCAGTTGAGGGTGTTAAAAGCAAAGATAGAGGTTTCCCAAAGTAAAAGTAATTCAGCCTGAAGACAGCAGCATTACTGCTACCCCAATCACCAGCCCGTCAGGCTAAAGATGAAGCAACTGGACCCTAAGGCCTGTCACTGAGCTCTCATGAGAATCCTAACATAACTGCTCTTTGACTTAGAAAACTTATCTTCACTTCTCTAGGCCTTGGTTTTCTCAACTAAACAAAGAAATTATTTGTACGTTTCCAAAGAGTATGCAAATCTCTCCAGAAAACATGATCCCAAACTGAGGTTTTATTGTTTTTCCTGAAAAGAAAATTATTGATTGGTCATGAAGCTTCCTTGTTTGGATCTATTCTACTTCATATTANAGAAATTATTTTTACGTTTCCAAAGAGTATGCAAATCTCTCCAGAAAACATGATCCCAAACTGAGGTTTTATTGTTTTTCCTGAAAAGAAAATTATTGATTGGTCATGAAGCTTCCTTGTTTGGATCTATTCTACTTCATATTATCTGCTCTATCTCACAGTATATTTCTCTGGCTTAGCTTTAAGAAAAAACCCTTGATAGAAATAATTACTTCATTGTTATGGAATACTACTTTTATCTTTGGTCTTTCATTGAAAAGCAGAAGTTGTAGTTAAGCACACTAGTGAGAGAAAATGTTTCTAAATGTCAGTATGTCACCTTGAAGAATTTTGCTATGCATACTTGGTCCAACAATTTATGACTCCACGGTCTGATGACCCACCAGGCTTCTCAGTCCATGGGAATTCTCTAGGCAAGAATACTAGAGTGGTTTGACATGCCCTCTTCCAGGGATCTTCCTGACTAGGGATGGAATCCAGGTCTCCTGTACTGCAGGAGGACTCTTTACTGTCTGAGCCAATAGTTCCCAATAAAATGATTCTTGACNAAATATTCTCATTGCAGATACTCCCATTGAAAGTGTTTGGTTCAGATGTCTGATATTTATCGTTTTTGACTAATTTAGAAACCAGCTTAAGATGGTCTATACACATGTTGTTACCTATACATCCATCACATCTTTTTACAAAAATGCATAACAGATTGGGTCTCTCATAATGGGATTCTTCAATATAAAGGTCACTTATTATTTTTCTTTCTACTTCCTATTTTTAATATGGCACTTGGTAGTTAAGGATCAATGAAACACTTAATAAATATATAACCAATGATGATTTCCTTAATTTCATAATCAGTGAGGTACATAAAGCCCGGGCAGAAAGCCTAATAGTTAGAAGATCTCACTAAATACTAAATCAGCATTAGTTTTTCTTTCCAAAAGTCACTTTTTGCCTCTTGCCCCGTAACACAAACTGTGATTGCATTTGCTTTCACAGCTATGCAGATTCCAGATTACAAAGTTTCCTAATACATTTCAAGTAAAAATTTTAGTTGGATAAATCAAAAGTTGTTTGGTTCTTTCCTCCTCACTACAGTCTTCATGAAAATCCCTAACTTCCAGGTTTAAAAAAATATCTAAGCTTCTACAAGATAGATTTATACTTTCCCTAATCTGTTCCTGTCACAAGTTTGGTCTACTGAAGTCTTTAAGAATGTGGCACTGCATAGAAATGATTTTCATTTGGAGTGCTTTCAATGTGGAGTGCTTTTCTTGGTAACTAAAACTGTATTTCTCTTTCCTTTTCTTCTCTCTATAAGATACAATTGAAAGAGTCTTGGACTGGGAGCCAGAAAACCTCAGTTCTCTGCCCAATGTCTCCTGCATCATCTATGCCTCTGCATCTCAATCCTTCATTGGTAATCTACGATTAGGTTTTGCAGGGACATCAAAAGAGTGGATGTGAATTGCATGATTTTTTTTAGGTATAGTGTGATATTATTACTAACAAAAGCAGAAAAATCTAAAAATAAACGTCAACTGAATATAGTCTGTAAAGGCTAGACTACTCTAGCCTTGCCTCTGAGAAAGCAAATCTCTTTCTATTGTTGTGATTTAAGATGTGTATAAGAGACAGGACTGGATGGAGTAAACAATATGGAATTCCAGCCCACACTATTGTCTGCTTCAAAGTGTATTTCACACATACCAGTTACAGGAAGTCTGGAATAGAAAGTGCTCTGGATGACAAAAATAAAATGTGGGCTAATTCTTCAGTGGAACAAAATGTTTTGTGGTATTCTTGCTTGAAATAAAACTTTGCCAAGAGTTTGGTCAAAATGCCTTACTCCCTCTGGTATGTCCTGGTTCTGTCTCTTATACACATCTAGATGTGTATAAGAGACAGAGCTCCTTCAGTCTCCACCCAGTGCAAGGCAATCAGAGCAAGTCTTCTAATCTTCTACACTCGATAGGTGTAGAATCTCAGGCTTATGTTTATGATTTAAACTAGAAGATCATGCAGCTAGTCAATGGAAGAGCTAAGAGTTGTACTGAACATTTTTAACTCCAAGTATAATCACAGGTAAGGGCTTCCCTGATACCTCAGTTGGTAAAGAATCGCCTGCAATGCAGGAGACCCCGGTTCAATTCCTGAGTGGGGAAGATACACTGGAGAAGGAGTAGGCTGCCCACTCCAGTATTCTTGGGCTTCCCTGGTGGCTCAGCTGGTAAAGAATCCACCTGCAATGCGGGAGACCTGGATTCAATCCCTGGGTTGGGAAGATCCCCTGGAGAAGGGAACAGCTACCCACTCCAGTATTTTGGCCTAGAGAATTTCACTATGACCTTCGGACTACACGAATCATGATACAAAAAAGTTATGAATTGTATCCCTGTGCTGTTTCTTCAGAGAAACCAGGATGGCAAGGTGCGTGGGCAACTAATGTGTAAATTGAAGTGGCAGGAAGATCGACACAGGTTTAGCTAAAAATTCATGCTTCAAAACTTCCACAGCAAAGTCACAGAGGAACGTAGCCAAAGGTCCAGGTGTGCAATGGCTAGTTCCCCATGGGGATCTCTTCCTGTAATCCTGGCCCCCTTTACTCTGCCCCCTGGGGAAATAGTCGGAGTATAAATTATGTCTTTAGGTTCTGACTCCTGCAGAGGTTGACCTGTTGGAAGAACCTGGCTTTTTCTGGCCCAGGACCAGGCTTAGCACAGAGGCTGGGAAAGAAAAAAATAATCTCTATTACAGAAAAGATCTGGGGCAGGAGGATTGTAGCTGCTACTGCTGCTGCTAAGTCGCTTCAGTCGTGTGCGACCCCATAGACGGCAGTGGAAGGTGAAAATGAAAATGACTTAGAAAGGGAAGTCCAAGATCTCACCAAGATGTGAAGGCAGATGGGGAATTTATCTGTCTGGAGCTGGTTGACTAATTTGGTAGGGCAGTTACCAGTCTCCTATTTAAAATCACCACATAGGTTAAAAGAATGCTGGAGGAAAAGAAGCATTATGGCTATTTAGAGTGTAAAAGGAAACTTATCAAGGATGGATTTGTATTTCCATGTTTTCCTCACCCTTCATGAAACATTTCCAAAAGGATGCCTGATACATAGAGAGAATACATGGTTGCCCATGTGATTCTATTACAAGAGCTCACAAAAAGTCAGCCTGGCTAAAAATATCCAATTGGTAAGTCAGCCAACATCACATATATTTAACTGTCAGATATCTTCTGAAAATGTCTTTTTCCTAACTGGACAAAAGCATAATGCTAATCCTAGAGGTTGGCTGAAGGGGACCAAAAGGAGAAAAAATTCATTCATACATGCACTCACATACATTATTTCATTTGATTCTCACAACAGGCCTTTGGCAATGATATCATAACCTCCATTGTACGTATGAAGGANGAGGTTGGCTGAAGGGGACCAAAAGGAGAAAAAATTCATTCATACATGCACTCACATACATTATTTCATTTGATTCTCACAACAGGCCTTTGGCAATGATATCATAACCTCCATTGTACGTATGAAGGAACTGGACAGCTTAGGAGTTGAACAACTTGGTCAAAAGCACCCTGGTGGTAAACAAGGAACCCAGAATTTGAAGACAAATATGTTTCCCTCCAGCTACATGGGTTTTATTAACCCCATAATATGTGACAAACATGTTATCCAGAAAGAGTTTCTTTATTAATATATTGTCAAAAACAGTTATAAGAAAGATAACGAAGGCATAGGAAGGGGCAAGTGGGGTGCACAGCTGTGATAAGCTTGTGTGTGCATCCCAGGATAGAGGCAGACATACTTTCACTATGTGCAATTAATGGGGGCACTGAATATCTCTTGGCTCATCTATCACCCTTTCTCTATCTTCTCTGGGTTCTTCTGACCTTGCTTTCCATGGGCTTGATCCTGCTAACGTCGGGGCTTCACATCCCTTCTGGTTGTTCTGGCAAGACATGCTTTAGCTTTTTTGGAGCAAATGCCAAAACAAGCATTTCAACATCTGGAAATCATTCCCGATCACTTTCCCTAGTAAAATGCATTTGCCTTAAAAGGTAGTTCCCATATAGACCCCTGGAGATTCCACGTTACCTCTGAGTAACAATTTTTCAGTGTTCCCTCGCTATGGAAATTGCAATCCACTGACTGCAAACTCTGGCACTTTCTATCAGCTAAATAATGATGTATTTTACAAGTCAATATTGTAGCATCCTAAAGTAAAATACTTTTAAAAGGAAAAATTAAGACAAATGATGAAGCAAACAAGAAAGCATGCAACAACAGACACACATACACATACACAACTCCCTGGATTCCTTAAAGGAGAAAGCCATACCAGAAACTATTGTTCATCTTATAAGACATGACAGTTGAAAGTTAATATCACTAATATAAACTGCAAGACAACAACGAAATGAATACTTAGTAACAACAAGAACAAAAATACACTATGAAGATAAAGTTCTAGTTCAAGATTTACTAATAGAAGGACTTAAGTTTTACTGAAGATGAGCCTAATCAGCTAGGGGAGCCATAATTCACGACTCTTACTTCTGCATCTTCCACTGATGTGAGTTTATGCTTTTGGCAGGGAAGTATCAGTTCCAGAAAATGACCAAGAAAATGTCTTTGATATTGGACAGGTGGACAGTTCCCAGCAGAGCAGAATTCTGACAATCCCCTCTTCCCTCACCCTCCCTAGAACAAAGCAAAACTATTAGTTTAACTCCCTACCTCTAGAGAGACACACTAAGTCGTGTCTGACTCTTTGTGACCCCATGGACTGCAGCATGTCCGGCTTCCCTATCCATCACCAACTCCCAGAGCTTTCTCAAACTCATGTCCATCAAGTCGGTGATGCCATCCAACCATCTCATCCTCTGTNTCACACATGACTCCCTCCCACCAATCTCTTCTTTCAACTTACAGTTTTCTTCCTTGTACCTTAAAAAGAAGCTTTTATATTTATTTATTTATTTATTTTTGATTGAAGAAACGGTCCTTGTCAGCAAGTCAGTTTGCATCCATTGGCATGCCAGATGCACTGTATATAGCCATGTGCCTGCTCAGGAGAGCTTCTCGCCAGGCGGTTCTCCAGGCCTGGATCCTGGCCAGCGTCAGAAGAAGCATCGTATATGGATCAACACAGACGTGGAATGCAGAAGCTGACAGGTCCTACACGGAAAGGCGATTTCTTGTGCCTGTGGTGGGGGTGTTGGCAGGGTGCTGGTCAAGGATCACTGTGGATTCTGTGGGAATACTTGAAAGCTTCTGAAGTGTAGATTTTTTTTTTCTTTCAGATGAACCAAAGAACAGGTTGCAGGGGTTTGTGAGAGCTACCCTCTCAACGTTTAGTGTGGCCGTACGGAGAAAATGGGTATGGGTTCATGAGCTGCTCAGAAGGACAAATGAGATTAATGTGTATTCTACTTGGAATAATCGTTTTTAAAATGAGTCGTTGGGTCACAAAATGACAGGCCTCCACCTCTCGGGGGGAGGTGGTGGCTTTGGGTTCCCCGAGCTTGACTGTTTCCTATGCACCGGCAATCTAAGAGCACAGGCAGTGTGTCAGGAGCCAGAAGGCCTGCGCTCATGCTCAGCTGTTCAACTAGCAGCCACTTAGTCCTCTGGGTCATTTTTACTACCCAGAGGCTTGTTGCCAAGATTAAATTAGATGATTAACAAGATTGGAGTGTCTTAAATGTTCAAGGCATCAAGAGCTTACAAAGCTGAAGGCAAGAACATTTACAGCAAAGTTCTAGTTTCTTAATGTATTAATGTATGAAAAATTTCCT
>SJYV01043671.1:0-29619 GCA_006410875.1 Neotragus pygmaeus
TCTGCATATTTGAGGTTATTGACTGACGGACCTATGAGGATGAGGTTATTGACAGGGAATTAATGGACAATACCTTTTCAGTGTTCATTTGTTACCATAAGATCAGCTTGTATGTCCAATATTGATTAATCATTAGAATCGTAGAATATTTTCTGGCATGAGAAAATGTATTAAGACAAGTAATGTTGGTTTAGGACATTCTTTATGCTACTTCATAGATGTTAATATAGGCCTCTGTTCTACTCTGATCCAAGAAATCATGTATCAGATTTCATCCTTGTAGCATGAATAAATTGTTAAGGTATATTCTGTTGATTTGTGACATCATTTGATGGTATTTTTAATAATGGACTGAGAGATCACTGGATAAGTCTGTGGTATAGCCACTCACTGACCTAGTGAAAATGTGAAGGAGATGTACACTTGCTGGACCATGGCTGAAAGAAGATCTAAATCTCTGATTATTAACCAAGCTTATGTTCCAAATCGCAGTAGAGGGGTCTCAGTTAATAAATGTGTTTTTTATTCTAACTCCCAAATTCTGAATGACAGACATTCTTCATCCTTAACTGAAACCAAATAGCAATATATCACCATCTTACAACCAGCTCCAGGATAAAGGTGATCATAGCAAATCATACAGAAAATAAGTTCACATGAAAGATAATGAAAAATTATGTTTGACTATTATTGTCTTCAAAAGGTACCCCACGAGTAACTTAGGAACTTCACATGTAAATGGTGAGAGAATGAAGGGCAGAGGAAAAACATCTTGAAAATGACCATCCCTACAAAAGTATAGTCACATCAAGGTGAAAGAATGAGATCAATCTTATTAGTGATTTTTTTCCTTCAAGGATTCAGTCAATTAAGCAGGTCTGCATTAGAGTTTTATTTATTGAACTAGCATTGATTTTTAAATCTAATAATTCTAGCCCTAAATTCTTTTTATGTTAGTTTTTTCTAAGTTCTTTTTTATTGAAGGGCAATTAATGAGAAAAAGCATACAAATTATAAGCATGCTGTCTGATATATCTTTTTTTTTTGATAACTTTGCTACATTCACATAACAAGTCTAAGAACACAGAACATTAAATAGACATCAGAAGACTTCCTTATGCTGCTGTACTCTTAAAATACATCCGACAATAGCTAACTCCTCTCTGGCTTCTGTTGTCATAAACTGCTTGCCTATTATTGATCATTATGCATTGACTTGCATGTTCACTGTTTTTGGCCTATCTTTCACTAACCAACACTATGTGATATTCTTGGGTGTTGTTGCTAACAGTGTTTATTAATTTCCTTCACAGCATAGTATTCTCCTTTGTAAACATACCATAATTGCTCTGTTTAATTTACAGATAATGGACAGGTGAGTAAAACATAATTAGGAATGATTACAAATACCACTGTTATAAACAAAAAAGTATATCTTTGGAGGCTCAGATATATTCATTCTTATCATGTGAATATAAGGAAGTGGAATTCATGGGCTGAGGTCACACGTCCGTTTAGCTTTTCAAAGTGTATGATGTAATTTGTATACCCACCAGCAGGGTATGAAAGTTTCAGTTGCTCTAATTTAACATTGATTACTCTTCCTATTTTTTTTATGGCAATTTTCTTGTTGAGTATGTATTTATAACTTTCACTTTTAGTATTATAAAATCTTTACCAAAGTCAAAATCATTTTTAAAATGTCCTATATTAACTTCTTGATGATTTATTATTTTACATTTGAACTAGCTTCTTAATCCATGTGTAATTGATATTTGCATATTTGGAGAAAAGTCACAAATATTTTTTCCCACATCAATTCCAAACTTCAACAGTCACCCTTTTGTCAGTGCATTGTAGTGTTGTATATCAAAAACTTGGTAACAAATACACATAGCATTTCTTTTTCAGGGCTCTATTTTGTTACAGTTTTATATATTTCTTCTTTGTTACTTGTATAATTGGTGTTATGATAAATCCAAATAAGTGATAGAGCACATTCTCCAAATTTGATACTCTCTCTCAAGATACTCTTTTTTCTTGAGCATTACAATCTTTTGCAAAACATTGCTCAGATACTGATCAGTTGTGCAGTGAATATATATATATATATATATAAATTTGAGGGGGTTTAACCTCTTTATTATATTGTGAATACTAATAAATAAAGGTCTTGAAATCCTTTTTACATTAACTTCTAGATATTTGATGCATATTATTTATTAAATATTTTGTTTGTTGCTAGTATGTAGAAATAAAATTGGCATTCATTAATTAGTTTTGTATGTAATAAAGTTCTCAATTTCAGCTACTTTTTATCTATGTTATTTTTATTTTCTGCTTAAAGAATCATACTATATCAAAATAACATTTTTTGAAAAATTTCTTCCTATAGAATTTTTATGCTATTTATTATGCTTTCCTTGATAGACATGAGTTTGAGTAAACTCCGGGAGTTAGTGATGGACAGGGAGGCCTGGTGTGCTGCAATTCATGGGGTCACAAAGAGTCGGACATGACTGAGCGAATGAACTGAACTGAACTGAATGAATTAGTAAGGCCCTGTTAGTACTGTGATGACTAAAGTTATTAACAGTGGCCATTTACATTCCTAAGTTAAGGGAGAAAACTATCATTACTTCACTATTAAAGAGTGATATTTGCATATTTTTAGATATGACATCAACTTAAAGAAATTCTCTTAACTTTTTTTATAATATTAATTAATTAAGCCAATGTAATCTTCAAATGAATCTAAGATATTACAATATTTTGTGTTTTCAATGTATTGCTGTATCTTATTTGCTAATATTTTATTTAGGTTTTTTGAATCTTTGTTTATAGTTTTTGCAACTTTATTGCATTTTTAGTTTGCTAAGGATGAATCTTCTTTATTTTAATGTCTTTATGAGATGTGAAATCAAGTTATTGACTATTTCATTACTTACTTTCATGTATTATTTTATATTTTTATATATTCTAGAATAATTATTTAAGAATATTATTTATTATATTTTGGTGAAAACTATCTGGAGTTTGCCTTGTCGGAACTTCAGAAAGTGAAGAAGAACTGAAGAGCCTATTGAGGAAAATGAGAGAGGAGAGTGAAAAAGCTGACTTATAACTTAACATTCATTCTGGGATGCCAATCAGGATCCTGTGCTTTGTACAGAGGAAAAATCAAGAGCAAGCCAAAGTAAAATAAGGCAGTTTAGTTAGAGAGATATACAGTCCATCAGCAGAATGTAGACATCTCAGATGGTGAGAGCTGCCCCCAAGGTATTGATTTATTAGTTTTGTGGGATGGGTAATTTCACATGCACATATCATGAGAAATGCTTGGCTGGATGAGTAACAAGTGGCCAGAGAAACATCAACAACCTCAGATATGTGGATGATGCCACTCTAATGTCAGAAGGAGAAGAGACTCGATGAGGGTGAAGGAGGAGAATGAAAGAGAGAGCCTAAGACTAAATATTAAGAAATAATAATAATAAGATCATGGCATCTGGCCCCATTGCTGCATGGCAAATAGAAGGAGAAAAGGTGGAAGTAGTGATATATTTCCTCTTCTTGGTCTCCAAAATCACTGCAGAGGTGACTGCAGCCATGAAATCAGAAGACGATTGCTTCTTGGTAGGAAAGCGATGACAAACCTAGACAGTCTGTTGACAAGCAGAAACATTACTCTTCCAACAAAGGTCCATAGAATCAAGGCTATGGTCTTCCCAGTGGTCATGTAAGGTTGTGAGATTTGGACCATAAAGACAGAATGCCAAAGAATTGATGCTTTCAAACCGTGGTGCTGGAGAAGACTGCTGGAAGCCACTTGGATAGCAAGGAGATCAAACCTGTCAATCTTAAGGGAGATCAACATTGAATATTCACTGGAAGGACTGATGCTGAAGCTCCAAAATTTATGTCATCTGATGCAGACAGATGACTCATTGGAAAAGTTCTTGATGCCGGGAAAGACCAAGGGCAGAAGGAGAAGAGGGCATCAGAGGATGCGATGGATGGGCAGACATCACCGATGCCATGAACATGATATTGGGCAAACTCTGGGAGATGGTGAGGGACAAGGAGGCCTGGAATGCTACAGTCCATGGAGTCGCTAAGAGTTAAACATGACTGGATGACTGAACAACAACAATGACATTTTCACATGTTAATGAGTAGGAGAAATATTCTTTTTAAGGAGAAAGGATTTCTAGGTGTCAGGCCATTGTCCACTTTTTGGCCTTTTATGTTCAGCTCTGGAATTGTCATAGCATGAGGGGGAGTGTATTCTTTGGTATTCAAACGAAGGCATATGAGCTAAATGTCAATGACCAGACTATGTTGGATGGCAAAGAATTGTTAAACCTATTCTATTGTGTTTAATACCTATAGTCTTCATAGTGGTGTTCGTTTTTATTCCTATTATTGGTATTGTGTTTTTCTCTTTTTTAAATGGTGAAGATTAATACCAATCTTAGGGATATATGCAGGGATAGTGGACTCATCATAACTTGATTTGATTTATCTCGTGTTCCTGCAGAACCAAATGGATTATAGAGGCAGAATATAGACTACCTCAAGCTCATCCTATAGTAGCTCCAGTCCCAAACACTATGACAGATAGGGCATGTTTCCTAGAACAGTTTAGTAAAGTCCCAGATACAAAGCATGCAGTCATTTATTCAATGGAGACGTTCTTTTCTATCCTAATCAGAAATGTGTTAAAATAAGTTTTTATTCCCAAAGAAAGGACAATAATATAGAGTTGCACTTAGTCCAGGGCAGTGTAATTTCTCTTATCTTTCACAATACAGATGAAAGACATCTAGACTATCTTGACAGTCTTAGATTAAATATTACATTGATTCATTATGTCAATTATAGTCATTGGACTGAATGAGAAAAAGGATACTAGTAGTCCAGAGATCTTGATGAAACCAAAGCATTCTAAGGGTAAGAAATAATTCAAGGGTATGTCACATCCATAACGATTGAAGTGTCTGGTGATTTTGGGGCTGCCACATTGTCTCCTTTAAATTAAGAGATAATTATTAAATCTCGTAGCTCCTAAACTGAAGAACAAAGCATAATATGAGATGTGCCTCTTCAGATTTTAGAACCAGTATGTTCTATCTATCCAATATGTGAGGTGACATAAAAATCTGCCAGCTTCAAATGAGGCCCAGAGCAGAAAAATAATTTGCATCAGGCTCGAAGTATTGTAAAGCCACTTTGAAAGAAAGAAAGTGAAAGTGTTAGTCACCACTCAGTCATATTTAACCCTTCGTGAGCCCATGCGCTGTAGCTTCTAGACCCTTCTGTCCATGGAATTCTCCAGGAAAGAATAATGCAGTGGGTAGCTATTCTCTTCTCCAGGGGATCTTCCCCAACCCGGGAACCAAACTGGATCTCCTGCATTGCTGGAGATTCTTTATCATATGAGTCACAAGGAAAGCCCGTATAAGCCACTTTACCACTTATAAAAATTAATAAACCAAAATCTTATTTAGATAGAGTTGGGAGACCATAACAGTGAGCTCTCACACCCTGCCAATATAGCAGAACCCAACAGGAGAAAGGTTCCTCTTCTTTCCTGACAAGAACTCAGCAATAAAAAGCCATATACTTCTAATTATCATGTGTGCTCAGTCACTAAGTTGTGTTCCACTTCTTGCGACCCCAGGGACTGTAGCCCACCAGGCTTCTCTCTCCATGGGAATTTCCAGGCAAGAATACTGGAGTGGGTTGCCATTTCCTTCTCCAGGGTTATTTTCCATTCTCTCTCAGTTTCCCTTTCCTCTTTTTTTATTTTTTACTTTATTCTACTTTACAATACTGTATTGGTTTTGCCATACATTGCATTCTCCTTCCCTTACCATGGGGTAATTTTCACATAGCTGGCTGTGTTTGCAGACTATAAATTGCAATTCTCTGCTGATACCCCAAAACCTCTCCTTGCTGGAAAAATATCTGGAAGTTTATATACTTCATGCCAATACACTTGAGCCATATAATCTGGCAGACCCAATGATTTTTGAAGTATCAGTGGTGAGAAATGATGCTGTGCAGAGCTTTTGACAAACTAGTGTGAGAACCACAATTCATAGATTTTGAACAAAGTTAATAGTGGGAGAATTACCCTGAAGCAAGGCTATGCCATCTGTAGTGGAATGTCATACATTTTTTAGAAAAAGAAAACCATTTGTACTGTGTGTGCTTAGTCACTCAGTCCTGTCCGACTCTTTGCAAACTCATGCATTGTAGCCTGCCAGGCTCCTCTGTCCTTGGGATTCTCCAGGCAAGAATACTGCAGTGAGTTGCCATTCCTTCCTTCAGAGGATCTTTCTGATCCAGGGATTGAACCTGGGTCTCCTGTATTGCAGCTGGATTATTTACCATCTGAGCCACCAGGGAAGCCCTATATTTCTGCTACTAGGCCTTGATTATCACAAATGTGGTCCTATCAGATCCATAAAACATAAGGTTGAGAAAGTCCATATACAATCCACTGTATGATAGAAGTTTTCTATCTAAGATTAAGTCCTGGTTTGGTCAGGAGCCATAAGCAAGGTGCATAAGTAGCCTGGACCCACTATTATATCATTTCCACTTCCATCTGTCCAGGCTTATGACCAGATGAAAATGACCCATGACCAGAATAAAGATTATTATGCCTTACCTTGTTTTATAGACAGATCAACTCAATATGTAGAACTCAATATTTAGAACAATCATGTATGACTATTTCACTACAGTTTCAATAGAAGTACATTTTTAGACAATTATGATGGAAAATCTTCTAAGTCAACAAAATCTCAAGTAGTACACTAGCATTTACTCATTTTATTTTTATTTTTTGGAAAAACTAAGTGGCCCCAAATTACAATATATACAGATTCAAAGGCAGTAGAAAAATGACGTGGCAAGCTGATCAAGAACCCAAAAGGAAAAAGACAAGAAACTCAGGATAAGGAGACTTGAAGTGGAGGTTTATGGGTGTACATGTGAAATTGGACAAGAACTATGAAGACTTTTACCCACCATAAGAGAGCATCCACTGTAGAAAGGGCACTAAACAACACTGTACAGCAAATGGCCCAGTCAGTTTGTGCCATCCAGATTTTATCTTTGTGCCCATGGGTACAGATATGAAGTGGCCATAAATACATAAATGGAGGCCAAGCACAGACTCAAACCACGAATTGACCTAGCTGCTATCTTCTCAGACTGTTAGGTATGGGGAATTACGTTAAGTTCTCGATACGGCACGCTTTCTTGAAAAAAAAAAAAAATCAAACATTTACTTGATGGTAAGCTGCTGCTTTGCGTCTCTTGCATCTGGGAAAGACCAGACGTTTCTTCTCAGAAGGATAGATACATATTCCACATACAGATTTCCTTGTCCTGACTCCAGGCCCTGTCCTCCATTAGCATTATCTTAGGTCTTACTGAGCATTTGTTCTACAAGCATGAGGTTCCTCATAATATCACATTGGACTAGGAGATCCACTTCTTAATAGCCATGCAAGAGTAGGCTCATAAACTTCAGATCCACTGGTTAGATTATGCATCACTGGTTTATCACGCTGGCTTGAGACAAGGTTGGAATAACTTGTTAAAGGCACAACTGAAGTGTCAAATGGACACAACACTCTCTGAGAATGTGGTGCTATCCTACTGGATATAGTATGTGTATTGTATCAAAGGATTTTCTGTGGCTTTATGTTCTCAGTAAGATGAATACATAGGTTTGGGACAAAGCAGTGGAAAGAACGATCATACCCAATGACCCAATTTGGCCTCTGCAGTGTTTGTGGTCTTGTTCCAGGAGATCCAACAAGAATATCATTGAATTATAAACTACAGTTGCGAACTGCCAACATAGTACTTTGATTTCCTTGTTGTTCATGGACTAGCAATCAATAAGTGAAGTTACTTTATTAACAGTGACATTAATCCTGAACACCAAGAGGAGGTAAGGGGCCAAGATGTATAATGGAGATAATCTACCTGTTCACTTCTTGGTATCTCCTTTCTCAGTTGTGTTACAGATGGGTGGATACAATCAACCCATACTGAACAGGACGTGCTGATCAAGAGGTCAGGCTTCCATAAGGTGCGGGTTTGAGTTACATACCATGCTAAGTTCTCAAACAGAAAACGAGAATGGATAGTGCAGTAGGGATAAAATTAATTTTAACTAAGGCTCCAGGTGAACTGAAGTAGTAGTTGCTGTGGATCTTCTGACTAAACTCCTAGATGTGTTTCTTGTATACCATCCAAGGGAGGACTTGCTTCCCAGGCATGGGGAGAATCAGCAGTTAATACCTCCTAGAGATCAGCTCAGTGTCTGCAAAAACTTAAGGTTACACCCTCCCCACAGCAGCCCACATTCATTAACTAAGAAATGCAAGAGTAGAGATCCAATTATTTTGGTTTGAGGTTGAAAATTACTAATATTATTAACAATCATCTCTTACTTAAGAACTTCTTTCTGGGCTGACTATTGTTTCGCCCAGACTGTATTGCATTTTTTATTTTCTCCTCTCATATAGTTTAAAAAAAATGTTTATTCAATCATTTATTTGGCTGTGCCAAGTCTTAGATGTCACATGCAGGATATTTAGCTGCCGCATGTGAACTGTTAGTTGCAACACATGGGATATAATTCCCTGAAAGCGAAAGTGAAGTCGCTCAGTCATGTCTGACTCTTTGCAACCCCATGGACTGTAGCCTAACAAGCTCCTTTGTCCATGGGATTTTCCAAGCAATAGTACTGGAGTGGATTGACATTTCCTTCTCCAGAAGATCTTCCCAACCCAGGGATCAAACCCGCATTTTAGACAGATGCTTTACCATCTGAGCCAAAATCCAGGCCTCCTGTATGTGAAGAGTGGAGTCTTAGCCCCTGGACCACCAGGGAAAGATCCCTCCTCTGATATTTACTGCACCCGTCACATTCCTTTCACAGGTATTGCTCTTTATAATTATCTTGCACCCCAAAATTTGTTTTAATGTCTGTCTCTGAAGAAGTCAAGATACAATGCTTTGGACTTAAGAAATGACCAACATCTCTAAGCCTCTTCACTCAAAATTCTCAAAATCTCTACCTCTTCTTGACTTTTCTTAATGCCTCTTACAGATTAGCAAGCATCTTTCTTTTTGCATTATTAGTTTTTTATTGAAGTATAGTTGACTTGTAAGATTATGTTAGATTAAGGTATATGATACAATGATTCAGTATTTTTATAAATTGCATGCTCTATAAAGTGTAAAATATTGCCTATACTCCCTGTGCTCTATGTTACTTCCTTATATTGAAATCAGGGTGCAAACATAGTGGTTTTTGATAAGAACACTTTTTCTGGCGTAAGAACAGAAACATTTTCCCTTTCCTCCCTTCTAGTTTCTTTGGCTTGTCTGATAATTAAATTGACATAAGACAGATTAGCAGCAGAAAATAATTAATGTTATATATGTGAAGTCCCACAAAATTATGAGATTCCTTGGCAGTCAGATAATTGGAGTTTATGTGCCTTCTTGATCTAAAGAGAGGGGCTAAGGGTCTGCCTCCTTTAAAGGGAGAAAGGTAATATATGGGAAAGTGCGAAAAGCAAATATTTGCTAAACAAATGTTTGCCCTACCACGGAGATTAGACTTTTTTTTTTAATATAAAATTATCTCTGGTAATAGCTGTCTCCCTGGTATAAGCTCCTTATCTAAGTTCTTTTAGGCAGTTAAGGAGGAATAAAAAACTCTTCCTAAGTCTTCTGGGCCCTGCTTGTTTTCAGCTTGAAATAATCCATGTGCCAAAGTGGTCCATTCTTGGTGGTAGTATTCTACTGCCCTTCACTGGCTTATAGCAAGTTGCCTTCTTAGTATGTCCTCACACAACAAAGAAAGAAGGCACTCTTGTATCTCTTCTTATGAGTGATAATTTCATCATGAGAGTCTCAGCCTTATGACTGCAGCCAAACTTAATTTCCTTCCAAGACCCTATATCCAACTGCTACCAGATTGGGGGTTAGGACCTCAACACGTGTATTTTGGGGAACAAAATTCAGTTCGTCATAGCCAAAAGTTGATTATGGTTATTTTATTTAACAAATAAATATATGCAAATAAAAATGGTCTTTAATGTCCCCAAAGTTATTTTACCCTAACTCATTTCTAAGAGGAAAAGAGTGGTTCAGTTGTTTCATCTGTTATTTATTTCCATACTTTATATTAATGTCAAGCTATTACAATTTGTTATGAGCTTTAATATGTACATTCATTAGTTTTGACATCGTATATTGACTCTATGATTGTAAATAAGAACACTAGCTTATTTACACTTAGAATCTTTTATCCTATTAATGTACTATATTACAAATTTTATTAAATTTGTACTCAATGTTTAATTACTATGGTTATATAAATATTGTGTCCTGTGAGCCAACTATCAGCTTATTTCATTTGTTATATAACTTCAAATTTTTAATTTGATCCAGTATTGCCTTTCGTATATTTTTTCATTATTTCACATCACATCTGGCATTCTTTCTATGCCCCTCCAAAGCTCTAAACAATGTATCTTCACTTAAACTGACTTATGATGAAAGCTGGGTTTCCCTGGCAGATTAGATGGTAAAGTACCTGCCTGAAAGGAAGGAGACCTGGGCTTGATACTTGGGTCAGGAAGATCCCTGTAGAGGGGCATGGCCACTCCAGTATTCTTGGTTGAAGAATTCCACGGACAGAGGAGCCTATTGGGCTACAGTCCATGGGGTTGCAAAGAATCAGATATGACTACATGGCTAACACTACTATTTCTAAGATGAAAGCTATTTAGATAATTCATCAGTTCTACTTATACTTTCTGGGACACAACTCTGGGATCTCTGGCTTCCTACTCTATGCATACCTATTGGTTCACCAGGCCTTTGTCATCGTTCTCATCCTATGCTTGCTTTTCTATCAACCTGAGAATTTCCTTCCTTTCTCTTCAGTGCTAGATCTGTTGTTCATGCCTTCACTTATATCTCCCTCACCATTTTTCTATCTTTTGTGTCTACCCAGTCACAAAGTCAGTGCGACATATTTTACATTTATGTTGTGGTATTACCTCACCTCTGAGTACCAGTTCTTTATCAGTTCGCTCTTACGTAGCAAAACACTACAAAACGTAATGGCTTTACTCATTCTGTGTGTGAGGGTTGCAAGGATGGGGATGTTTTCACATCTGGGCCAGATTGAATAGTATTGGCTACTTTCATGTATTTGGGGTTAGCTGATAATGGTCTAGTAGTTAAAGGTTTAAGATGGCCTTTTCTGTTGGTTGGCAAGTTGTCTCTCAGGTAGCTTTAGTTCTATTCCGAGTGGTTTGTCACACTCTAGAACAATAGCTCAGGTTTCTTAAACTAGAAGTCTCAGAATTATGGGGCTTCCTAGGTGATGAGGTGGTGAAATATCCACCTGCCAGTGCAGAAGACTGTAGAGACATGGGTTCAATCCCTCGGTCGGAAAGAGTCCCTGGAGGAGGAAATGGACATCTACTCCAGTATTCTCGCCTGTAAAATTCCATGGACAGAAGAGCCTGGTGGGCTACAGTCTGTGTTGTCATAAAGAGTCAGACATGCCTGAGCACACACACACACACACATACACACACACACACAGGATTGTAAGTACAGCACAAGAGCAAGTGTCAGAGCACATATATTTCTGAGATCTCTGCTTGTCTTATGCTCGCTAATGACAAAATGGTCGAAATAAATTGCATGGTCATTTCAAAAATAAGACATCATAGAATGGGAAGAATTTGGAGCACTATTTGCAATCTACTACTCTATCTCCCATAACAAAACATTTTCCTACCTAATCAAAACTTTAGGCTCAAAACTTGTGAATTATCTGTGATTTTATCTATCTATCTATCATCCTTCTACAAATAATTCTAAATAGTTTATGATTTGGGGAGCACTATTATAAATCTTCTATAATTATTTACCTGGTAATCCTAATATATCTGAGACAGCTTCACAAATAATAGAAAAAAAAGAGGACTGTGGTCAGAGAGTTTAAGGAACATTCGAAATAACAAATGTGGCATTTGAAGCCAGGCTGTCTGGATCTAGAATCTATGTACCTCATTGTGGCCCCAAAGTTTATGTTTTTGGACATCTTATCATGATGCCTGTCATAACTATATTTAGTCTCTGATTTTTTGAGAATTATTTTATCTTTGAAATATATTTATCACCCCATTTCTTTTCTGTACTGCATCCCTGACTTTCCTTTAAAAATACTTAAGAATCCATGATTGACTATAAGAATTATACTCTAATAACTATTATACTTCCTTTCTCCAAAATTATATGGGTTTTAGTTACAATTCCAACCTTCTATTCAGTGTCCAACAGCCTGCAATATATAGCGTTGTGTTTCTTATCTACCTCCTTTCTTTTCATAATTCAAGCCTCATCATTTTCTTTTACTTGACCTTCAGTTTCCATGTAAATCCTCTGTTAAAGCATTTCAAACTGTTTTGAATCTATATTAATCAGTACTCATTTTGACAAATCATTTTTAGTCTTTGTAGGTAGTTAATTCCTTGTTTGAGGTGTATATATTTTCTTTTCCAAAATAAAATTTAAATTACATCATCAAATTTATGTTTTTTTTTTATTTTTTTGAGCATTACAGAAGCTACTATGAGTATCAGTGTAAGCTCAAAGTACAAGCCTTATCAAAAATATTATAAGTAATTGACATGGAAAGAATTGTTTTCAAGACTGGATACCGTGAAGAGTTGCTAAAAATGATTATATAAAATTATCAAATTTCTAAATATATATGAAGATAAAAGAAAAACGTGGGCTATTGAAAGGATAATAGATAATCACTCTAAGAATAGGAGAATGTGATAAGAGAAGTTTCAATACTGTACTGAGGCAGATTTTAAGCAAAGTTGTAAATAGATAATAATAGTACTAAGGATAGAAGAAGCCCTTTTTGGAGCTATGTAGTTAGTAGCTCTGGGTCTAAAGACAGTTCAGATGAAAAGTATAGTTAACACTATTTTTAAATACAGAGTTATATCTGACTCTTCAGTTGAATCCTTTTTGTTACTAGTAGGAGATAAAGACACATAGCTGACTTATATAGTTTTAAAAGACTTCAAAAAGTGATCTAATGAAGCAAGTTCCATTTAAACTCCATAAGAAATGTATTGTACTAATTTTCAGTTGTTTTTGTGAGAAATAAAGAAATGCTCAATCCACTAAAAAAAAAATTGTGAGTCTATTTTAGAAACTTGGGTCTAACTTTTAATTTGCCTGTATTGTAATCCCATAGCTTTCATTCCCAGTCTAGGATTTAAAAGTAAAACATCACAGGATGTACTGCAACAATAATATAATCAACTAGGCACAATTATAAAGCAACAACACTCACTGTCCAGGCAATTGGTGAAATGAATGTATGGGATCTGATATGACAATATAGCCTTCTAATTAAAAGGTCCACAAATCCTAAAGGTATATAATAGCTGACTCAGATTATACTAAGCTTCATAATGAGATAGAACAAATATTCAGAGAGTAGTTATATTTGGGGATTCAGATTACCCAAATTAATATTCTGCCTTTAACTTAAAGCTCGAAGGCTTGAATAATAAGTTTTAATTCTTAAATTCTAAATGCTTTTGAGTACAGAATATGAAGACATAGAGGAACAGAGCAATTGTTATAAAATACAAACTAGCTAATGGATATTAATTTTGTTGTCAATGATGTCATGTGCCCAAATTCTCCTTCGAGAGCTAAAGATTTATGCTCCTAGCTAACCTTTAGCCAACTGATTTAGTCAGACACCTAGGTCAGCAAGAATTCCTGAAAGCTCTTTTCTATACTGTGCTTCTGTTGACAAACCATTTGCATCTTTTGACCAAAACCTTGAAAAGAAAACTTGCTCCTCTACCCCTTGAAAGCTGTGAAAAATTGTCATGACGTCAACAGACTTCACAAAGGAGACACACTAAAGTTATTTCACTACTAGCATAAAAATGTATATTAGCGAGGAAACATGGAGGAAATTTCATGGAAAATTCCATGGACGGAGGAGCCTTGTAGGCTACAGTCCATGGGGTCACAAAGAGTCGAACACGACTGAGCCATATCAATATCAGTGTCAATGTGAATGGAGGAAATAGAGAAAATGACTAATAGAGAAAAATGTTAAACTGTAATTAAGAAGGTCAGAATTAATTAGTGCAAAATTATTTGGCGTTATACCAAACCAATTCTTGTTTTATATGTTACAGTAAATATTATCCTATCATGAGTTTGGGAAACTCCGGGTGTTGGTGATGGACAGGGAGGCCTGGCGTGCTGCGGTTCATGGGGTTGCAGAGTCAGACACGACTGAGCAACTGAACTGAACTGAAATATGTGCTGCCTTTTGGGCAATGTCATAACTATAACATGACAACATACTCCTAGTCTTTAATTTAGAAAAATAAATGAGCAAAAGAAGACATAGTGTCAAAATGGTATTATGGGATACATTCGAATGAACATGTTTGATTCATATGTACTACCTTTCAACATAAGGTTGGTAAATACACAATACTTATCACAATGACAGACATTACCAATCTATCATGATGTATTTTTCTCAATGAAATAAAGAGTAGTTCCTTAATTCTTTCCAATACAGAAATTGTAGGCAGTAATTTGGTGCTTGCATATAGATAAAAAAAATTACTTGTTATGTGTCTATCTAGTGTTGTCTTTTGTTTTATTTTATCATAGTGAGCTTATAGTAAATGTTCTGCTCAGATTTCATATACATAATTAGAAAATATTTGGAGTAACCAATATATTTGCTGAATAAAATATATGTAATTTGTGAAAAAAAAGGAGAAACTTAGAGTTGGTCTCTTTGTCTTCTTCAAAGTTCCTCTTGAATGCTATATACCCCTGAATTACTTTTTAATATTCAGGCACCTAGATGCTAGTGAATGCAGATAAAGTAAGTTCCCTATGTATCCTATGATTATTTCTACACCTACTTATCCTGTACTCACACCATCCCAGCATTGTTTCTAGTTTGTTGATGAGTTTTTGTCATTGCATATATTTTTTGCATAAGCTGGGCTTCAAATTCAGCATATCAATGCAATATCTGAATGTAGTAAAAAGTTTTTTTGAGGAGAGCATGATCCTCATGTAATAAATCCTGTCTAGATATCATTTATGTACAAAAGCAATGAGTGGCTTCCCTGATGGCTCCACAAAGAATCCACCTGCCAATGAAGGAGACACAGGAGATGTGGGTTGAATCCCTGGATGGGAAAGATCCTCTGCAGGAGGAAATAGCAACCCACTCCAGTATTCTTGCCTCAGAAATTGCATCAAAAGAGGAGCCTGGCAGGCTATAGTCCAAAGGGTCGCAAAGTATCGAACACGAATGAGTAACTGAGCATGCACTAAAGCAGAAGACAGACATTTTCTGTCTTCAGTTACACTGAGGCTTTTTTTTTTTAATAAAATAATCATATAAACATACAATGAACATATCAATATTAAAAATAAATTCTAAAGTATGGAAGCAATATAGTAGTAGTATGAGAGATATTCTTCCATTCACCCACCCATATATCCATTCATCTAGCCATCCATGGCTGAGCAACTAAAAGTCATGTGAAAACAAGGGTACAGTTAACGTGCTCTTCATAAAAGATAAATCATGATTGAGTGGAGGGAAACTAGAAAAATATATTTTCTGTATTTCATAACATCCCTATTATTGAAAAAATATTGTTTTGTGTAGAACAAATATGTTTAAGTCACAGGGACTTGAGTTGTTTTTGCTCTGTTTCAAAGTGTTAGGAATTAATATACTTAGCTGTGATAAAATGCTTATGTTTCAGCAAAATTTCCAAATATCTTTAAGTTTATTGGTACTTATTTGTTTACATTAAAAGATTAATGATTTTGCCAAAATCAGAACAATTAAAATAGAAATTATAATAATTTTAAAAAGTTAAATTAATTAAAATTATAAAATTAAAATATTTAAAAAATGAACTATGTATCCATTTCTTTTCCCTTCTTTCCCTTTCTTATGCTTTTTTCCCACTTAAAAATATATCTGTTTACCTATATAAGTAAAGTAGTATTATATATTAATAAAGGTGATTTCTTAATGGCAGGATTTTTGGTGCTGCATAATTTTTTTTCTTTCTTGCTGTTTTGGAAACCTATTTTTTATGAACATAGTCTATGGTATAAGCAATTTAATAGTACTAAATCATTACTTGAAATTATTTGGTGGAATAATTATAAATTCAAATAAAAGTTGACAAGAAGTGGTGCTTAAGGGCTACACTGTAAGTTGTTGTTCTTTATTTGAATTTTCAGTTTTGATCTTATAATTTGGATTAGATTTTTACATGCAAAAGATTATGAGAGAGCATTTTAATAAAAAATAAAATGAGAAAAAAGAATTACTTAAAAAATAGACCAACTTTGGTGTGTGTGTGATATGGGAATACAGTGAAGAAACTACATGTAGAATGTGTTGCAGAAGTGCAAGATAAAAATGTAAGGACATCATTTCATTTATTATTTGTTCATTCATCTGTTCATTCATTCTTCTACTAACTTTTGACAGATGTGTATTTAGTGCCTTTTGTGATCAAGCATTATTCTAGTACTTTTGTATTAATCAGTGAACAAACAGATCAAAATCCTTGTTGTCTCAAATTTTTGCATTCTGGGGATGGTGGAAACCCTCATTGTTGGATATGGGTTGCTCAGTGGGTCTCAAATGTGGTAGTGATGTTCAGTTCCATTCAGTTCAGCCTCTCAGTCGTGTCCGACTCTTTGTGACCCCAGGAACTACAGCACACCATGCCTCCTTGTCCATCACCAACTCCCAGAGTCTGTACAAACTCATATCCATCACGTCAGTGAAGTCATCCAAGATAATGATGTTAGCACTGGAGAAACATGAAAATACAGAAAAGACAAATCAGATAAATAAGCAGCATTACATGTCAATTAGATGAATATTTAGGAAAATAATTACTCCTAGTCAGGGTGTCTGGTAGACTCATGCTACCATTTATATATGAATTATCATGAATTCCACCTGAATTTAATAATGCCCCATTCCTGATCTTGTCTTTACTTATTTACTACAGAGCTCAATAGGATTTAAGGTATCTTAAGAAGATATGTATAGTAAAATAGAATAAATCCCTATACACTTTGTTTCCAAATTCTCTGGAGATTGAGCTTTTTTTTGTAATAAACATAATCCCCTTATCAAGATCACATAACTATTCATAAAATAGAAAACCTCTAGAAAATTGTCTTTCTTGGATCACTCAATAATTATTTTGAGATTTGTGTGCTTCTATAATTCTTACTTCATTGGAATTTAAGGATTGATGAGCTCAGAGTCTATTAATGATTTAAGAGCTTTTTGAGGAAATGATCTATATAAATACAAGGTTTTGCATTACATTATTTTCCTTTTTTACTGACATGTTAAGGTAGGGCTCATTCAGAGAGCAGCTTATGTGGCATTTACTCCATAAGCTGCTGATAATGTTCCTTAATGTCTGTAAGGTTCGGCTTCCTGTAGATGATACCTGCTTCACTCACCACTTCCTCAGATGATGTTTCAGTCATCCCAGGATCTTTGCAAGGCCACAGTTCTTTTTAGGTTCTTGGGTGACATTTGAAGCACATCATCTTTGACAGCTGTTACTCACTTGGTAAACAGTGTTGATGACAAAGTTTTTGTAATTTTTGTTTCACTGACTCCATTTACAACTTAAAGTAGAGTTAATTTATGTTTACACAAGAAACATAAATTTGCAAATGAATTGACAAATTACAATAATTTTCTAATTAACTAAAGGAAAATTGAAAACAAAAATTATCCTTAATTACCAGCAAATTTCAGAAAAAAACAACTGTGAATTCCTTAATTTATTTGACTAACATAATTATTTTCACATTTTCTTTGTCCCTTTTCCATATGACTTTGAGTAACCTACCAAAAAAAAAAAAAAAAAACTATTATTCACACATTTATTTTTTTCATTTTTATTGACTGAAATTTTATGGAGTTTGTACCAATGTCCTAAAGCAATAATAAGGAGCATTTCTATTTAACTACAACTTTGACACAAATATCTGTTTTATTTACAACAATATGTCCATGTTATATTCTATATTTGTATTTTGACATCTAGAGTGCAGACTCCTAAGTGGAGAGGTTATGACGAAGAGTCTAAAGAAGAATCAAGTGTGCTGAAACTGTGCTGGGGGAGAGAGAGGGGGATGTGAAGCTAAATCAATAGATGAATAGGCAGATAGGTAGGTAGATAATTCACTTTGTGTGGAAGGCTTGTACTTTTCTCCTTATTACTCAGTTTGTTTTAGCCTTTTCAAAGTATTGCTTACACTATGGCTTGAACCATTAGCTATGCTATGGAATCATTTATAATCTTGATGTGGCATCTTAACCAACTCTGGTTTAAAGATTGTTATGTCATGTACATGCCAGTGACCAAGATGGGTTTTGCTTCATTCAGCTTCAGTAAAATTTAGACAGATTTATTCCCGACTATAGGCCCCTGACTTTCTTTTTGTTTTATTTTAGAAAAACTTTAAATCTTATTCTGCTCATTTGAGATGTAAATGTTCTCCCAGTTTATCACCAGTTTTACAAGCCAGTTTCTCACCAGTTTCTCAACCATCTAGAAGTCATCTCTTTGAAATACAATCATCAGGAAAGATGGAGTCCCTTTCTCAGGCTCAGTGGAAGGGTAGGAGTCTAACTTCAGCAAGCTCCAGTTAGTAAACACAAGTGGTCTCATTACAGACATTAGCCTACCTCCTACATTTTTTTATTAATTGGAGGATAATTGCTCTACAGTATTGTGGTGATCTCTGCCATTCATCTATATGAATCAGTTATAATTCATGACATTGTACAGGAGACAGGGATCAAGACCACCCCCATGGAAAAGAAATACAAAAAAGCAATATGGCTGTCTGAGGAGGCCTTACAAATAGTTGTGAAAAGAAGAGAAATGAAAAGCAAAGGAAAAATGGAAAGATATTCCCATTTGAATGCAGAGTTCCAAAGAATATCAAGGAGATATAAGGAAGCCTTCCTCAGTGATCAATGCAAAGAAATAGAGGAAAACAACAGAATGGGAAAGACTAGAGATCTCTTCAAGAAAATTAGAGATACCAAGGGAACGTTTCATGCAAGGATTCATGGTGATTTCAGCCATGAAATTAAAAGACATTTACTCCTTGGAAGGAAAGTTATGACCAAACTAGATAGCATATCTAAAAGCAGAAACGTTACTTTGCCAGCAAACATCCATCTAGTCAAGGTTATCATTTTTCCAGTGGTCACGTATGGATGTGAGAGTTGGACTGTGAAGAAAGCTGAGTGACAAAAAATTTCTGCTTTTCAACTGTGGTGTTGGAGAAGACTCTTGAGAGTCCCTTGGATTGCAAAGATATCCAACCAGTCCATCCTAAAGGAGATCAGTCCTGGGTGTTTATTGGAAGGACTGATGC
This sequence comes from Neotragus pygmaeus, assembly GCA_006410875.1. Lineage (NCBI taxonomy): Eukaryota > Metazoa > Chordata > Mammalia > Artiodactyla > Bovidae > Neotragus > Neotragus pygmaeus. The sequence continues at coordinate 19,600 of SJYV01043671.1, forward strand.
TGAAGCTGAAACTCCAATACTTTGACCAACTCATGCAAAGAGTTGACTCATTGGTAAAGACCCTGATGCTGGGAGGGATTAGGGACAGGAGGTGAAGGGGATGACAGAGGATGAGATGGCTGGATGGCTGGATGGCATCACTGACTTGATGGACGTGGTTTTGGGTAGACTCTGGGAGTTGGTGTTGTACAGGGAAGCCTGGTGTGCTGCGATTCATGGGGTCACAAAGAGTCGGACACAACTGAGCGCCTGGAGTGAGATATATATATCTCCTCTCTTATTCTCTTGTGACCTCCCCTCCCCTCACCCATCTACCCCTCTAGCCCCTTTAGGTCATCACCTTGTGCAAGAATGAGCCCACTGTGTTAGACAGCAGCTTTCTTTTAGTCATCTATTTTAAACATGATTCTACAAGATAACTATAGCCCTTAAAATTTTCCTGCTTATTTTTTTTCCAGAGAAATTAAGTTCAGTATCTCTTTTCTACTGCAATAATCTTGATCCCCATTGCAATAGTCTTAAATAAAGTCTTCCTTGTCAAAGAAATTTTTCTTTGACATCAGCTTAGAAAGGAATGATGTGATTCCTTTTGTAACTGAATTTCTAGAATTATGAAATGATTTTTCAATTGGTGTGTTATAGAGAATTACTAATAGGTTTTTAAAAGTGAAATAATAATGGTTACATTAATAAACGATGAAGAAAACTCATCTTCTCTAATCAGCACAAATTCTTATTACAAGCTCATTTCTTGTTTCTAGAGGAGAGGGGGCTGTCAGTCAAGGTTACAGAAGGTTGACCCCTGATTTTATACAGTATACTAGTCACTTCTTTTTGTGGCTTTGTGATAGGTCATTTTACTTTGACATGGGACAGGCTAGAAAGGTCTTTAGTAAAAGAGGTCTATCTAAAGGAGCAGGAGAACTGATAAAGGATAGTCATTCTGGTGCCATCTTAAAAGTCAATTGTTATAACATTCTTGGAACTCAATCTTGCTCAAGATATCTAACTCAGGTAGCATGTAGTGCCAAAAGAAAAAAAAAATTGCTCTGCTCAAAGAAATTGTTAGTTAAGAAGTAGACAGTTAAATTTTTTTCCCTTTTGTCATTGTCCCTTTTCTCTTCAGATTTTATTTTCTAAAAAGTTGAAAAGAATTTTTCAATAATTTAAAATTTTAAATGAAGGAAATGCTTTTCTCCATAACATTTTTTCAACATGTTTGATCCCTGGGTTTGATCCCTGGGTTGGGAAGATCCCCTGGAGAAGAAAATGGCAATTCATTCCAGTACTATTGCCTGGAAAATCCCATGGACAGAGGAGCCTGGTAGGCTACAGTCCATGGGGTCGCAAAGAATCGGACATGACTGAGTGACTTCACTTTCACTTTCTATGTATTCTTTAAGGCAATTTTTTACTTATCTGTGTAGATATATACAGATATTCTCTAGTGTTTGTATGGATGTTTTGACATCAATAATAAACACAGATATTTGTCTGCAGTACTAACATTAATAAATGTTGGATTTGGAACTAGATTCTATTCTATATGATATACATGTATTTTGACACCTGGAGTATAAACTCTTCCTAAGTTGAGATGATGTATTGAAAAAACTAAAAATTATTGTCATGGTCTATTCATGGGTTGGAAAAGAATTTCCAGACATGAGACAGAATGAGAGGAAATGAAGCTTATTATAGTGGGAGATACTGTAAGAACCGTGGGCTGGATCAAGGGAGAGCCAATATTGAATGGAGGTCATTAGTTCATTTTTATACCCAAGGTACAAAGAGCGGGATAGGGTTCTTCTGGGTCATTTGCTGATTGGATGAAGCACATATACTAAGTGGGGGAAGAGAAAGGCAAATACCTTCTCTCTATTGCGTTGGAGGGGTGACAGATTATACATAGGGAAGGGAAAAATGGATGATAAGGATCTGGGTTTTTCAGTTCCTGCTTCCAAGGCCCTACTTGCTTTTTCTTTTTTTTTTTCATCATTTTGTCCTTAGGACACCACAATTATATTTCTTTAAATGCTATATAAATTTATGTATGTATGCATAAACACACATATATGTATATTCAGGCATTAGGTATAAATATATGTCTGGTAGGCCATGAGGAGATACCTCTCATCCAAGGTAAGGAGCAGTGGGTGTGCTTTGCTGGAGCAGCAGTGAAGAGAGACCCGCACATCCAAGATAAGATAAATCCAAGTAAGACGGTAGGTATTGCGAGAGGGCATCAGAGGGAAGACACACTGAAATCATAAACATAGAAAACTAGTCAGTCTGATCACATGGACCACAGCCTTGTCTAACTCAATGAAACTAAGCCATGAAGTGTGGGACCAGACAAGACAGATGGGTAATGGTGGAGAGGTCTGACAGAATGTGGTTCACTGGAGAGGGGAATGGCAAACCACTTCAGTATTCTTGCCTTGAGAACCCCATGAATAGTATGAAAAGGCAAAGAGATAGGACACTGAAAGATGAACTCCAAAGGTCGGTAGGTGCCCAATATGCTACTGGAGATCAGTGGAGAAATAACTCCAGAAAGAGTGGAGCCAAAGCAAAAACAATGCCCAGTTGTGGGTGTGACTGGTGATAGAAGCCAGGTCCGATGCTTTAAAGAGTGATATTGCATAGGAACCTGGGATGTTATGTCCATGAATCAAGGCAAATTGGAAGTGATCAAACAGGATATGGCAAGAGTGACCGTTGACATTATAGGAATCAGCAAACTAAGATAGACTGGAATGGGTAAATTTAACTCAGATGACCATTATATTTAGTACTGTGGGCAGGAATCCCTTAGAAGAAATGGAGTAGCCATCATGGTCAACAAAAGAGTCTGAAATGCTGTACTTGAATGGAGTCTCAAAAATGACAGAATCATCTCTGTTCATTTCCAAGGCTAACCATTCAATATCATGGTAATCCAAGCCTATGCCCCAACCAGTAATGCTGAAGAAGCTGAGGTTGAATGGTTCTGTGAAGACCTACAAGAATGGTTCTATGAAGACCTTTTAGAACTAACACCCCAAAAAGATATCATTTTCATTATAGGGGACTGGAATGCAAAAGTAGGTAGTCAGGAAACACCTGGAGTAACAGACAAATTTGGCCTTGGAATGAGAAATGAAGTAGGGCAAAGACTAATAGAGTTTTGCCAAGAAATGCACTGGTCATAGCAAACACCCACTTCCAACAACCCGAGAGAAGACTCGATACATGCACATCACCAGATAGTCAACACTAAAATCAGACTGATTATATTCTTTGCAGCCAAAGATGGAGAAGCTCTATATAGTCAGCAAAACAAGACCGGGAGCTGACTGTGGTCAGACCATGAACTCCTTATTGCCAAATTCAGACTTAAATTGAAGAAAGTAGAGAAAACNGGGAGCCTCTAGAGGATCTCCACGGTCCACGTCTGCAGTGGAGAGGAATCCTCAGGGGCCAGACGAGGATTAGTGGCTGGGACCCACTGCCAAGGTGTCCCCAGAGTCCCCTGGTGACTTGCTTGGAGCCTGGCCTTCCGGGAGGCCTCAGGGGCGGGTCCCTGGGGTCCAAGGTCGTAACTCTACAGCAACCTGCCGCAACTCGAGAAACACCAGGAGGATCTCGTCTCCAGGCGAGATGAGGCCCTTGTCCTCTGCGGTACCTGCCGGGAAGTCACCCCATCCCTCACGAACCACGACGGGTCCCTTCACACGCGTGCAGTGACCCAAGAATAGCCCGACATACAGGTCTCCACTCAAGAGGAACCCTGTGTCCCCCTGCTCCGCTCGAAACCAGGTTTCCTTTCCCTGCTTCTTCAGGGATGGATCCCCGACCGTCCCGTCGCAACTCGAGTGAAGGCACTCTCCAAAGGAGTCACCAGAGGAACCCCCGGGAGTCGCGTCACATGTTCCACGAGACCCCAGAGGTCTCTGTCCACTCCGTCTGAAACTGGCGGCCCTGAGCCGCCTTGACAGTCAACTCGAAGACTGGCTCCCACCTGGCAGGCACGTGTCTCAACCCTGTGGGAAAGCCTCGAGGGCAGCCCGTAGACCCCTGTGTCACCTCGAGGGGAAGCCTGACCCTTCCTCTAGACCTCAGGAGGAAGGCAGAGGTGCATGTCTCCGCTCCAGAAGAGACCTGCCTCCCCTAGGGAGCCTCCAGAGGATCTCCACGGTTCACGTCTGCCGTGGAGAGGAACCCTCAGGGGCCAGACGAGGACTTAGGAGCGGGTCCCAACTGCCAAGCTGTCCCCAGAGTCCCCTGTCGACTCGCTTGGAGCCTGGCCTTCCCAGAGGCCCCAATGGCGGGTCCCTGGGGTTCAAGTTCGCAACTCAAGAGGAACCTGCCGCAACTCGAGAAACACCAGGAGGATCTCCCCTCCAGGTGAGATAAGACCCTTGTGCTCTGCGGCATCTCACGTGAAGTCACCCCATCCCTCACGAACCTCGACGGATCCCTTCACACGCTTGCAGTGACCCCAGAATAGCCTGAAATACAGGTCTCCACTCAAGAGGAACCCCGAGGGCCCCCCGCAGAACTCAAGAGGAACCCCGTGTCCCCCTGATCCGCATGGAAGCAGGCTTCCTTTCCCTGTTTCTTCAGGGATGGATCCCCCACGGTCCCGTCGCAACTCGATAGCAGGCGCTCTCCACAGGAGTCTCCAGAGGAGCTCCGGGGGACGCACCACCTGTTCCACGAGACCCCAGTGGTCTCTACCCACTCCGTGTGAACCTAGCTGCCCTGAGTCGCCTCGAGAGTCATCCCGAAGACTGGCTCTCACCTGGGAGTCACGTGTCTCAACCCTGTAGGAAAGCCTCGAGGGGCAGCCCGTAGACCCCTGTGTCACCTCGATGGGAAGACTGACCCCGCCTCTAGAGCTCGGGAGGAAGGTGGAGGTGCACGTCTCCACTCAAGAAAAGACCTGAATCCCCTGGGGAGCCTCCAGAGGATCTCCACGGTCCACGTCTGCCGTGGAGAGGAATCCTCTGTGGCCAGACAAGGACCTAGGAGCTGGGACCGACTGCCAAGATGTCCCCAGAGTCCCCTGACGACTCGCTTGGAGCCTGGCCTTCCTGGAGGCCTCAGGGGCGGGTCCCTAGGGACCAGGGTCGTAACTGTAGAGGAACCTGCCGCAACTCAAGAAACACCAGGAGGATCTCCCCTCCAGGCGAGATGAGGCCCTTGTCTTCTGCGGCACCTCCCTGGAAGTCACCCCATCCCTCACGAACCACGACGGGTCCCTTCACACGCTTGCAGTGACCCCAGAATAGCCTGACATACAGGAATCCACTCAAGAGGAACCGCGAGGGCCCCCCCCCCAGAACTCAAGAGGAACCCCGTGTCCCCCGGCTCCGCACAGAAGCAGGCTTCCATTCCCTGCTTCTTCAGGAATGGATCGCCGACCGTCCCGTCGCAACTCGAGAGCAGGCGCTCTCCACAGGAGTCTGCAGAGGAGCTCCCGTGGTCTCGCCACATGTTCCACCAGTCCGCAGAGGTCTCTGTCCACTCCGTCTGAACCTGGCTGCCCTGAGTCACCTCGATAGTCACCACGAAGACTGGCTCCCACCTAGCAGACATGTGTCTCAACCCTGTGGAAAACCTCGAGGTGCAGCCCGTAGACCCCAGTGTCACCACGAGGGGAAGCCTGACCCTTCCTCTAGAGCTTGGGGGGAAGGCGGAGGTACATGACTCCGCTCCAGAAGAGACCTGACTCCCCTGGGGAGCCTCCAGAGGATCTCCACGGTCCACCTCTGCCGTCAAGAGGAATCCTCACGGGCCAGACGGGGACTTAGGAGATTGGACCGACTGCCAAGTTGTCCCCAGAGACCCTGGCGACTCGCTTGGAGCCTGGCCTTCCCGGAGGCCCCAGGGGCGGGTCCCTGGGGTCTAAGTTCGTAACTTGAGAGGAACCTGCCGCAACTCCAGAGACACCAGGGTGATCTCCCCTCCAGGCCAGATGAGGCCCTTGTGCTCTGCGGCACCTCACGTGAAGTCACTCCATCCCTAACGAACCTCATCGGGTCCCTTCATACACCTGCAGTGACTCCAGAATAGCCCGACAAACAGGTCTCCACACAAGAGCAATCTCGAGGGTCCACTCAGAATTGAAGAGGAACCCCGTGTCCCCCTGATCCTCACGGAAGCAGGCTTCCTTTCCCTGCTTCTTCAGCGATGGATCCCCCACCGTCCCGTCGCACCTCGAGAGCAGGCGCTCTCCACAGGAGTCTCCAGAGGAGCTACGGGGGTCGCGCCACCTGTTCCACGAGACCCCAGTGGTCTCTGCCCACTCCATCTGAACCTGGCGGCCCTGATCTGCCTCGAGAGTCATCCCAAAGACTGGCTGCCACCTGGGAGGCACGTGTCTCAACCCTGTGGGAAAGCCTCGAGGGGCAGCCCGTAGACCCCTGTGTCNATTTTATCGGTGAGGATGCTAAAGCTCAGTCACCTGCCCAGGGTCCCCTGGATGCTTAATGGGGAAGCCGGGTTTGCACCCAATCTGACCTCAATGTGTGCTTTGCTTCCCAAAATAAGGGAGGTCTGATTGGGGGCAGGGGAGGGGGATTTAACACCTTGCTATTCAACTTTGCTGTTGAATAGCACTGAAACTCTCTGCAAGAAACTAGGATTCTCAGCCCACACTCTGCGGACGCGCCTTTTGATTGTCACCGGGAGCCCAGTGCCGACTGAGCCTCCATGTTTGAGCCTCTCTGACATGAGCTGATCTCACTTTTTTAATTAAGGAAGTCGGGCCTCAGGCTCAAAGCTTTCAGGACAAGCACCTGCACCCAAGCAGGATGTAATAATGAGTCCAAGGTCACTCTCATTCGTATTCTTTTTTGAAGGTAAGCAATACTGGGTTTCCTTCCGTACCATCTTGCTATCCAATTACAATTTAAAAACAATGCTATTTCCGCTTTTAAGACTTTGGTATAAAGAAGGGTTTCTTATATGATATTGTTTCTATGCAGAAGCTTTAAAAATTGATACAGATGAACTTACTTACAAAAGAGAAACAGACTCACAGACTTAGAGAACGAATTTATGGTTACCAGCAGGGGAAGGGTCGGGGGAACAATAGATTGGGAGTTTGGAATTGACACATATACACTGCTGGATTTAAAATGGATAACCAACAAGGACCTGCTGTATAGCTCAGGAGACTCTGCTCAATGTCATGTGGCAGCCTGGGTGGGAGGGGAGTTTGGGGGAATCTGGACATGTTATCTGTACGGCTGAGTCCCTTTGCTGTCTACCTGAAACCATCACAACATTGTGTGTCAATCGGCTATACCTCAACACAAAATAAAAAGTTTTTTAAAAAATGATAAGAATGAACTTATTTACAAAACAGACTCACAGACTGAGAGAATGAATTTATTCCCCCAGTTACCAGCGGTGGGTAGGGGGAGGGAGTTTGAGATTGCCAAGGACACACTGCTATATTTAAAATAGATAACCAACAAGGGCCTACTGTAAAAATAAAAATAAAAATAACAAACTCATTTTAAAAAAGAAGGGCTTCGTAAACTGGGGTCTGTGGACAGAATTCAGCAGGTCTGTGAACTGAAATGGGAAAANAAGGCAGAGGTGCACGTCTCCGCTCAGCAAGAGACCTGACTCCCCTTGAGAGCCTCCAGAGGATCTCGACGGTCCACGTCTGCAGTGGAGAGGAATCCTCAGGGGCCAGACCAGGACTTAGGAGCTGGGTCCGACTGCCAAGGAGTGCCCAGAGGCCCCTGGCGACTCGCTGGGAGCCTGGCCTTCCCGGAGGCCTCAGGGGCTGGTCCCTGGGGTACAAGGTCGTAACTCTAGAAGAACCTGCCGCAACTCAAGAAACACCAGGGGGATCACCCCTCCAGGCGAGATGAGGCCCTTGTCCTCTGCGGGACCTCACGGGAAGTCACCCCATCCCTCACGAACCACGATGGGTCTCTTCACACGCTTGAGGTAACTCCAGAATAGCCCGACATACAGGTCTCCACTCAAGAGGAACCTCGAGGGTCCCCGCAGAATTCAAGAGGAACCCCGTGTCCCTGCAGAACTCAAGAGGAACCCCGTGTTCCCCTGCTCCACACGGAAGCAGGCTTCCTTTGCCTGCTTCTTGAAGGATGGATTGCCGACCATCCCGTCGCTACTCGAGAGCAGGCGCTCTCCACAGGAGTCTCCAGAGGAGCTACGGGGGTCACGCCACCTGTTCCAGGAGACCCCAGAGGTCTCTTTCCCTCTGACTGAACCTAGAGGCCCTGAGCCGCCTGGACAGTCACCTCGAAGACTGGCTCACACCTGGCAGGCACGTGTCTCAACCCTGTGGGAAAGCCTCGAGGGGCAGCCCGGTGACCCCTTTGTCATCTCGAGGGGAAGACTGACCCTGCCTCTAGAGCTCGGGAGGAAGGCGGAGGTGCACGTCTCTGCTCAACAAGAGACCTGACTCCCCTGGGCAGCATCCAGAGGATCTCCATGGTCCACGTCTGCAGTGGAGAGGAATCCTCAGGGGCCAGACCAGGACTTAAGATCTGGGACCGACTGCCAAGGAGTGCCCAGAGGCCCCTGGCGACTCGCTTGGAGCCTGGCCTTCCCGGAGGCCTTAGCGGCGGGTCCCTGGTTTCCAAGGTCGTAACACAAGAGGAACCTGCTGCAACTCGAGAAACACCAGGGGGATCTCCCCTCCAGGCGAGATGAGGCCCTTGTCCTCTGCGGCACCTCCCGGGAAGTCACCCCATCCCTCACGAACCACGACGGGTCAATTCACACGCTTGCAGTCACCACAGAATAGNGCAACTCGAGAAACACCAGGGGGATCTCCCCTCCAGGCGAGATGAGGCCCTTGTCCTCTGCGGCACCTCCCGGGAAGTCACCCCATCCCTCACGAACCACGACGGGTCAATTCACACGCTTGCAGTCACCACAGAATAGCCCGACATACAGGTCTCCACTCAAGAGGAACGGCGAGGGTTTCTGTAGAACTCAAGAGGAACCCCGTGTCCCCCTGCTCCGCACGGAAGCAGGGTTCCTTTGCCTGCTTTTTGAGGGACGGATCGCCGACCGTCCCGTCGCTACTCAAGAGCAGGCACTCTCCACAGGAGTCTCCAGAGGAGCTCAGGGGGTCGCCCCACCTGTTCCATGAGACCCCAGAGGTCTCTTTCCCTCCGACTGAACCTGGCGGCCCTGAGCTGTCTCAACAGTCACCCCGAAGATTGGCTCCCACTTGGCAGGCACGTGTCTCAACTCTGTGGGAAAGCCTTGAGGGGCAGCCCGGCGATCCCTGTGACACCTCGAGGGGAAGCCTGACCCTGACTCTAGAGCTCGGGAGGAAGGCAGAGGTGCACGTCTCCGCTCAGNTCAAGAAAATTAGAGATACCAAGGGAACATTTCATGCAAAGATGGGCCCGATAAAGGACAGAAATGGTACGGACCTAACAGAAGCAGAAGATATTAAGAAGTGGCAAGAGTACTCAGAAATGAATGAAAATGAAGTTGCTTAGCCATGTCCGACTCTTTGCAACCCCATGGACTGTAGCCTACCAGGCTCCTCTGTCCATGGGATATTCCAGGCAATAGTACTAAAGTGGATTGCCATTTCCTTCTCCAGGGGATCTTCCCGACCCAGGGATCAAACCCAGTCTCCCACATTGTAGATAGATGGAAGCACAAATATCTTTTTTTTTTTTGGGGGGGGTAGTTCTTTTGTGTATTCTCGCCACTTCTTAATATCTTAACAGAAGCAGAAAGAAGTGGCAAGAATACACAGAAGAGCTGTTCAAAAAAGATATTCACAACCCAGATAATCACGATGGTGTGATCATTCACCTACAGCCAGACATCCTGGAATGCGAAGTCAAGTGGGCCTAAGGAAGCATCATTAAGAACAAAGCTAGTGAAGGTGATGGAATTCCAGTTGAGCTATTTCAAATCCTGAAAGATGATGCTGTGAAAGTGCTGCATTCAATATGCCAGCAAATTTGGAAAACTCAGCAGTGGCCACAGGACCGGAAAAGTCAGTTTTCTTTCCAATCC
>SJYV01043672.1:0-19729 GCA_006410875.1 Neotragus pygmaeus
GTACACACTGCATTCCAGGCTCACAGCTAGATAATTTGAATCCTTCAAAATTCATTTTAATCCTTGTCACAACCTCGCATGTTAGGTGCTAATGTTGACCAGCATTCTAAAGCTACCCTGTCCAATACAATGACCACTAGCCACATACTGTTATTTAAACTTGGATTAATTAAAATTTTAAAAATTAATTCAAAATTCAGTCTCTCATTCATAATAACCACATTTCAAGTGCTCAGTGGGGCCCCCGGCCCGGGCGCCCGCGGGCCGCGCTCAGGACCGGCTGCCCGGCCCGGCGTCCCCGGCGCTGTTCTGCGCCTGCGGCCTGTGCTTGCTGCTGGCGGGCGTCAACGTGACGCTGGTGGGCGCCTTCGCCTCCTTCGTCCCCGGACACAACGCGCCCCTCGTCGTGGGGCCGGCGCTGCTCGTGCTGGCGCTCGGCTTCTTCGCGGCCTGCTGTGTGTGTAGCCGCCGCCGCGGCCGCGCGCCGCGGTCGCGCTCGGCGGGGGCTGGGAGTCCCGGACGGGGCGGCGGCGGCGGCGGGCGCGTGGCGCTGGAGATGGAGAGCAGCGAGCGCACGGCGCAGGACACCACGGCCGTGCAGCTCAGCCCCGCCGCCTCGGACGCGTCGTCCGGCCGCTCCAGCCCGGGCCCCGGCCCCTTGGCCCTGGACGCCCCCGCGCCCGCTGCAGTCTACGCGCCGCGCGCCGACGGGGTCCGGCTCGACCTGCCCCGGGAGCGCGTCGCCCCCTAGTGAACTGGGTTCCCGGCCCTGACTTNCTGGCCTGACTCAGAGTCCTGGGAACAGAGGATTTTGGTGGAAAAGAGTTGTTCAAATTGCTACAGGATACCACTAATTCATATCTCATTTGTTTGAAATTATAGCATGACCAAGCAATTAGAGGTCATGCCTAATTTCTTTATTAAAAGAGAAACTTATCATTGCCTTCTTTTGCAGGATTTAACCTTTTCTTCCCTATTGGGAGCTGTTTTGTGTTGCTTGTTCTTCACCAAGCGTATTTCCTTTCCAAATATTCTGTGTGTTTCCTTTGCAAAAGGCCCCTGGTGCTCCCTGGCTGTTTTGTGGCTTCGCATTTCTGTTGTTCTCTCCCGTTTATGCCTCCTTGACCTCTGCGTGGTCCCTGTTTGCTCACCCTCTTTTGTTTATTGCAGACCACCCCTATAATGACTCGTCCTTAAGAAACCACCCTGACATGTACAGTGGTGAGTTGCCGCGGTAACCTTGGGAGTAACCTTGCCTGTCCTAACCCCAGTTTGCCTAACTCGACTGACACCATGTCATTAACTCGTGCCGGCTGCCAAGTCTTACAGTCGGCCAGGTCAGGGTACCGAGGTGACTCCCGCAGAACTGGGAGGAAGGTGGAGGTGCTTATGTGATGGTGTGGTCTCCTCAGAGATATCAGCCTCCAGCTGTGAATTCTGGACAAGTTGACCTACCGGGTCAAACCAGGGTAGGATTCAAAACAGCTTCTCAGAGGTTCAGTAGAAACTTAGGAATCAGTGGTGGGTGGACAGAGAATCTCTGAAAATAAGGGACTTCCCACAGTCCGGAGGAAACAGGAAGTCTCGTTTCCATCAGTGGCTTAAAGAGCACAGAAAACTCTGTAGTGTTTGTTTAGCCAGGTTTAAGTGTCTGGATGTGAACTGCCTGCATCGTGCTCTAGCCTTAGTCACGATACATTTCACAGGTCCTATATATCTCTTTAAAATTCACCTGGGAAATAGGAAGAAGAGTCTTGCTCTGAGTTTTCTTTCCAGGTAAGTATATATGAAGTTGGGCCATCCATTGAGGTCTATCATCTCATTCTCTTCCCTCCTCTGGAAGTGCACTCAGATCCAATCCCACCCCCTCCACCACAACATTTGCAAGTCATGGAACAATTTCCATGAGGCATATTTCTAACTCATCACACAACTGGTTGCTCAAGCTGATTAGTAGAGTAATTGGCTGTTTCCACACCTGAGCTACCCCCCAAGCATGGCTCAAGGATGTCTCGCTTTCCTTGAGCAAGCAGAGGAATCATCATTTGCTGGCTCTGGAGACGCAGCTGCTCCCAGCATCAGTTATGACTCAGAGCTAAGGCTGCAGGTCCCCAGGGGGCGTCACTGGGGGCTCAGAAAGATAGGAAGTGTCTGTGTGGTGACGTGCTAATAAAAACTGGTCGGTGTCTGGAGTGGAGGAAGGGAAGCGGGAGTGAGAGCCAGGGAGACAGGCAAAGGCTTTAACTTGGCATCAAGCAGCCAGAGCCACACTGAGATCCTGCCAAAGAGATTTATTGCCCAAGAATGCAGGGGACCTCTGTTGGATTCTGGGCATTGCATTCAAAATAATGGGGCCAACCACCATTATGTCAAGAGCCTCAGAGTGCTGGTGTGAAATGTGTCTTCTTCTAAATTAGATTCTGGGTAATCTGTCATGGAGGTAGTCTTCAGGTTGGAGTCTATAGAAGCCAGTAAGTCTATAGAGGCCATCTGGTCCAAGCTCCTTGCTTTATATAAGATAAAGCAAGGAGGCAGATGTATAGAGTTATTCTATCAGTGACAAGTTTGAGTGATTCTAGCCATTTAATAAACTAGTGTGTGGCCGGTGGTGGATAGTATTATGAGTAAGCAGGCGTTAGAAGAATCATCCAGGGCTGGGAAACTAAACAAAGCTCACGGGAGCTCATAGGAAGATTAGCCTCATCTCCTCAATCCAAGGTGCATGGGGCCGACCAAGTATGACCCGGGCTAGAAAGGGTATAAAGTGAGGCACGTGCTGAACCCAGGACAACTAGCTCAGATGCTTCTAGAAGGAAACAGAAGGTGAAAAGGAAGGAGAGAAGATACAGTCCTTCCGCGAGTTCCTGGACAGAGAGGCATAGTGTGATGAATAATGCCCAGTACCCCTCTGGGCTTAGCTTTGAAATATGCCCCTTTTGTAACAGCAGGGACAGCCCATAATCTTTTTCCTAGAGTGGTTTGGTAGCCTGTGAATGTATGGCAGGTGTCCCCTGACATGCTAAGTAGCAGGGGGAAGCAGGTCTGAGATGGTAACTTGCCACTTAGAATTCTTCCTGGCAAGGAGACGGGCAGAGCGTGCCCTCTGAGGCAGTCTGCCTGGAGTTAAACTCAGGCTCCAAGACATCCCATCAAGTGACCTTGGGCAAGTCATTCAGTCTGTTGGGACTTTACTGTCCTTATCTGTAGAATGGGTATATTACCTGCTCCAAAAGATTGCTGTGAAGATTAAATAGAATAATGTGCATATGTCCCTAGTGAGATGTAAAACACATTCATGATTAATAAATGTTACCATTGTTGGTATTAAAGAGGATGGTTTAGTGTTGACTGGATCAAGCACGGTTGTTCTTTGCTTCTGAAATTGAGGGATGTGGAGGAATTGAAAGAGAGAGAGACAGGCACAATCACATGAAGAAAGTACTATGGAGGGAGAATTGTAGGGCAAACTAGAAAAACGAAAGCTTTTCCGATTCTCAGCTATGCTGAGAGCACAGTAAGAACAAAGCTCCAGCTACTGCATGAGGGGCTGGGGGTAGATTTATGGAAGAGATTTCTTGGCAGTAGAAGATATTAAATGTTACTAGCGAAGAGTTTTGCTCATCTTCTGGGGTTGCTTGGTCAGCCGTTTTGAGAGCCAGAGAGGTGATGAGATGCCAGGAATCCAGTCCCGTGAGTTCTCAGTTCCGAGAACTGGAAGCAGCAAAGGTAGGATCCAGCCGCCTCTAAAAGCTGTGTGTGGCAGAGGTTTTCAGACACGTCTGACTCATTGAGCTCTCTTCTGCTAACAAGCAGCACTCTACAGAGGCAGCAACTCGGATTTCCCTTGGTCTTGCCGTGTCCTCTTGCAGGAGGCGAGTTTGTGCTGAGGCAGTTTCCATTGTCTCTGTAAAGCCACAGAGGCATCTCCTGATGAGCCCCTGCTGACCCGATTCCCTGGAAACCCACGAGCCCACTCTTGCCCCACAGCAAGAGCAGCAGGGGATGGACTGCCCGTGACCTCGAGGTCAGATGAACCCATGTGGGAAGCTGTGAGTCTTCCGAGATGGGAGCGTTAGCAGCTGGATTCTGAGCTTGTTCAGATATCAGGTCTGACTCCAGCCTTGATGATTTATGAGAATAAGAGAAGCATCCTCATGCTGGAGAGGCTGGATCCCCACCTCTGAGACAGACCCTGTGAAACACTCTGTCGTCTTCCAACACACGCAGCTCATGGAGCAATCACCTTTGTCTCTAGCTCTCTTCCTGGGTCTGTGTCTCCCAGGGAAGAAATGAGCTACCCTCCCTTGGGAGCAGTGGCTCCCAAAGGTACCAGCTGGTTTATCCTTCGTAAGCCTTCCTGTAAATCCATTTCATGTAAGAGGACGCTTCTTCACAGCCTCCCCTTTGAGTCCAGCCTTCTCATCCCTTAACGATCCCATGTATCACCCTGACTCCTCTTTAAGCTTTCCATGGCCTTAACAATCCAGTTGAGATGTCTTTGGAGCCTCTTAATTTCCAGCCCAGCTTCTGTTTTTCCAGTTTGGGAGAGAAGGATCTCCCAGCTTTATTGACTAGACATCGAGGAGAGAAGGACTCTCAGCTGAGATGGCAAGAACAATATTTGAGGGAAGCATCGTGGAATAGTTTCACCAGAGAAGCCCATTAAAACAAAAATATCTTTCTCCTTTATCTCTTTTGCCCTTGAATTTTGGTATTCTTTGGTTTGAGTTAAGAAAGATCTTCCCAAAACTGTCAGTCGTAGGAACAGTAGGGTATTGATCTTTAAAGAGAGGGGCAATATAGAATAGATGCAGCTTTGGCACCAGTGGTCCAGGATCCAAACATAACTGGCTCGTGACTTTGCCAAGTCTGTTGACTCTGCTGAGCCTATGTTTCCTCTCTGGAAAATAAGAGGCATCCCCCTTTCCGAACGTGACGATGGTGGGAGAGACGGAGCCGTGCCCGGTGCGTGGCCCGCAGTGAGCGGCCGAGTGGCAGCCCTGACTAGGACCTCTGCCTTTAAGACACTCTTCCCTGTATTTCTGAACTTTGGCCTGGTTGCAGTGGCTTGTCCTCCTCTGGGACGACTGGTTGCTAGCCCGCGTCCTGTAGATGAGGGGTGCTGTGGCCAAATTTTTCTAGGCCTAGCCACAGTGTGTCCAGGCAACCACAGGGGCCACTGTGCTCACTTCTCCCTCCCCCATACTTGATGTTTTGCTGTCCACGTGTGCTTACAGGGCAGCGTGCTAAGGTGTGAATTAAATGTCCACAGGGACACACACTTGTTGCTGCAGGTTTTGGTCCCACGTGGAAGGAGTATGCTGACTGAACTTCCATGTAACCCCCCAGTTCCCAGCTCTCAACAGATTCACCAAACTGGCGCCAGAGCCTCATGCCCTCAGATCTCCTTCTCCTCCTGGCCCCCCTGACCTTGTGTTGTCTGGCCATTCGGGTGACTCCAGGCTGATGGGTGGGAGGAAGCTGCTGCCTTGGCATCTGGCTTCTTTGGTACTGAGAGCTGGATGCGCTTAGAGTTACAGATGGTAACCAATTAACCACATAATGGATTAACCCCTTCAGTAGCCCATGCTGTGTGTTTGTATGCTGGTGGGACAGATGACAACATCTGCAGAGAGAGATGACACTGGGTAATCTGTTGCCTTCCTTTTTCCTCTTTCCTCCTCTTGAATTTATTCATCCCACAAACATTTACTGAACACTTGCTACATTGCATGTATTGTGCCAGCAGACTAATTACCTCCACGTATGTTTCATCATTCCTTCCCCTGATGAAAGGATAAAATACACACCAGTTCTATGATACACCCTCCTCTGATGGCTGATAGAGAGAAGCTGGGTACCTGTAGGACAGGAGCCCCGCTGCGCCAGCCAGACCCCAGCTAGCCCCTGAGCCCAGCAGGGGCACTGAGACAGGGTCCCCGCCACTCTGTCCTCATTCCGCCAGCACCCAGTAACAGTACCTGCCCCGCCTGGAAGCATGCTCCTTCTCACTCCAGGCACCCAGTAACAGTACCTGCCCCACCTGGAAGCATGCTTGCCCTCACTCCAGGCACCCAGTAAGAGTACCTGCCCCACCTGGAAGCATGCTCACTCTCACTCCAGGCACCCAGTAACAGTACCTGCCCCGCCTGGAAGCATGCTCGCCCTCACTCTAGGCACCCAGTAAGAGTACCTGCCCCGCCTGGAAGCATGCTCGCCCTCACTCCAGGCACCCAGTAAGAGTACCTGCCCCGCCTGGAAGCATGCTCGCCCTCACTGCAGGCACCCAGTAAGAGTACCTGCCCCGCATGGAAGCATGCTCGCCCTCACTCCAGGCACCCAGTAAGAGTACCTGCCCCGCCTGAAATCATGCCCTGCTCTCACTCCATGCACGTCTGAGGGGTCCCAGCCCCTGGCAGCCCCGCCTCCCCTACAGCTGGGTCAGAGACCCATTAAACCTGTGGGTAGGCCCAGCTTGTATTCATATTGTTAACTCTTCTTGTTGACAGTCATACACCTTTTGAGCAAAGGTGACCCCTCCAGTTTGCCCTGGCTTTGGGGTTCCTGGTTACAGAATCCTTGTTCTTCCTCATCCCATCTCATTCATTTCCATAGAACTGTGCAGAGAGCTCTAAGGGAGAGGTGAGGCTCAGGTAAGGTGGGGTCCACTGCACTGGGGTGTCCCCAGACTTGCATGACCCCCTCCCCAGGGAAAGAGCCACCCTGAGCGTGTCGCCTCTGTGAGCCCCTGTCCTTGGAAAGCTGTCTGTGTGTCCCTGATTGCAGGCCGCAGGCTTGCTGAGTGGTGGAGCGGCTCCTCCATCTTGCTTCTCACCTCTCCCTCAGTCTCTCACATCCAATTAACACCCTCCTCCCTGCCGTGTCAAAGTCACTAGTGAAGCAGCAGATTGGTTTTTAGCCCCACAGTGATTTCCTGTCATCCCTGTTCATTAATTCTCCCCCTGTCTTTGCTAAGCCGTTAATAATACTCTTTGCATCTCTGACTGTTCATCTGAGTCTTTGTGGCTTCATCCCAGCTCCTTGTCTCTGGGCTGCCAAAGAGCAGGTTGTCTATCCTGTGGCCCCAAGCTGAGAGGGCCTCCCTGGGGCCACCGTGCTGGCTTCTGGATCCCAGCATGGGATGCACAGGGAGTGGACTGTCCCTGCTCAGGGAACCCTTGCCCCTTCCAGGGCCAGAGAGGGTTACTGGACTGAGGGGACGCTGGGCTCCTCTTGGCAGAGCCTTTCAGAGCTGAGAGCTGTTCATACACATGTGCCGGTGGGGCCAAGGAGCCCCGCGCTTCCTAACATACCTCTCTTAATAATGCCCCGGCCCTTGGGATGGTTTCAGTGGTGCAGCAGCGGGTGGGGGTCTGGGGCTGGTGCCTCTGCGGCTAAGGGCATCATCAGGAGGGCATAACGACCTTTCTCTCTAGTCCAATAGCTTGGCCCAGCTGGGACGGCCCTCTGGGCAGTAAGCTCACAGAGCTTGTTCCATCCTGTTTCAGCCCGAGGAGTTGCAGAGAGAACACCCAGCTTCATGTATCCCCAGGGCACCGCGAGCAGTCAGATGGTGCTGCGTGGCATGGACCTCCTGCTGGAATGCATCGCCTCCGGGGTGTATGTACGGTTTGCACCCCGACTTCTGCCCGCCTTTGAGGAGGATGGGTTGGGGGATTGTGCATGCTCTTGCTGCAACACTTTTCAGGGGGTGGGGTGGGAGAGAGAAGCAGACAGCTGCTAATGAGGATGCTGCCAATCATTGTCATCCCGTTCCGGCCGCCTTTCTTTCTCAGATAATGAGGAGAGGAGGTAGCTAGGCTTCCTGTATGTGTTAGACCCCCTTGTGATCTTAGCGGAGTCCTTTGTGCACCCTGTGGCCGAGCATCCCCTTTGCACAGGAGGGATCAGCCCTCGAAGGACACGCGTCCTCCTGAGCCCAAGGACACCGTAAGGACACCGTGGTGTCCTGGGCTCCACACAGGTGCGCAGAGCCACTTTGGTGGTAAGTCCCTGTTTCTCGCTTGGTCTCTCTTAGCCCCACACCAGACATTGCATGGTACAAGAAAGGCGGGGACCTGCCATCCGACAAGGCCAAGTTTGAGAACTTCAACAAGGCCCTGCGCATCACCAACGTGTCCGAGGAAGACTCCGGGGAGTATTTCTGCCTGGCCTCCAACNCTCTCTTAGCCCCACACCAGACATTGCATGGTACAAGAAAGGCGGGGACCTGCCATCCGACAAGGCCAAGTTTGAGAACTTCAACAAGGCCCTGCGCATCACCAACGTGTCCGAGGAAGACTCCGGGGAGTATTTCTGCCTGGCCTCCAACAAGATGGGCAGTATCCGGCACACGATCTCGGTGAGAGTGAAGGGTACGTTGTGCGCATTTCTCATTACGACGGTCTCACCAGCCCTCAACTCCACAGCCCCCCCTCCCTCTCGGGGTGGTTGCATGAGTGGGGAAGACACCAGCACAGTGATGTGTGGCAGTAGCGACCTGCAGAAGTGTGTAAGGGCAGGGAGGAATGGGGGTCACAGGCGAACCAGCACACTGGTGAGTGGCAGTAGCGACCTGCAGGAGTGTGTAAGGGCAGGGAGGAAGGGGGGTCACGGGCGGACCAGCACAGTGGTGAGTGGCAGTAGGGACCTGCGGAAGTGTGTAAGGGCAGGGAGGAAGGGGGGATCATGGGCGGACCAGCACAGTGGTGAGTGGCAGTATCGACCTACAGGAGTGTGTAAGGGCAGGGAGGAAGGGGGGTCACGGGCGGACCAGCACAGTGGTGAGTGGCAGTATCGACCTGCAGGAGTGTGTAAGGGCAGGGAGGAAGGGAGGTCACGGTGGACCAGCGCACTGATTCGTCGCAGTAGCGACCTGCAGGAGTGTGTAAAGGCAGGGAGGAAGGGGTGGTGTCACGGGCGGAGATCCCCCCTCCATTGCCCTCCTCCCCTGAGCGCCTGGGGCTCTCTCAGCAGGCGCACTCTTTTCTGTGGCCCGTTTGGATGACCTGGAACCTGTGTTTTGTTTCTCATTCCTGTTCATGTTGTGCTGTCTTAGCCCTATGCTGTCTGTGTACTTGAACGTGGTTCTTTTTAAAAACGGGGAGGGATCACGGCCTGAATTATTTTTTTAGGAAGTCACTTCCCTCCGCTAAAAACACCTGAGCTGTCATCAGCAATGGAGCACGTGTCTGTGTGGGTCCCAGCCATGGGGCTGGGAGGTCCACCAATCACTTATTCTGAATGGCAGGGCTGAATGGATGATCAGGGTGATGAGGTTAAATACCACAGTACAAGAGCTTTCTTAGCACATGCTCATTGACCTGTGACCTTGGTTTCAGCACCACACTCAGAATAGGGGTGCTTAACATTTATTGGGGTTTCAAGATCTTTGATCTCTGATCTGAAGGACCCTCTTCTCAGAAAAATCCACATATTCACAAAATTTCCAAACAGTTGGAAGGAGTGGCCAGCTAAGAGCTTCTGCTGACCAAAGGTCAACGGTAAAAGAATGGGCAGCATGCCTTTCCTAAGTGGTCTGAGCTTGCAGCAACAGCGTGAAAATCCAGCATGGCCAGCCCCTGCTACTTTACTGCCCTCCCTGGCTTGCACATCAGGAGGGCCTGCCGCTGCTGCTGCTAAGTCGCTTTAGTCCTGTCCGACTCTGTGTGACCCAATAGACGGCAGCCCACCAGGCTCCGCCGTCCCTGGGATTCTCCAGGCAAGAACACTGGAGTGGGTTGCCATTTCCTTCTCCAGTGCATGAAAGTGAAAAGTGAAAGTGAAGTCGCTCAGTCGTGTCCGACTCTTAGCGACCCCATGGACTGCAGCCTACCAGGCTCCTCCATCCATGGGATTTTCCAGGCAAGTGTACGGGAGTGGGGTGCCATTGCCTTTTCCGAGTAGCTCTCAAATCATTGGCCGCCTGGGCTTCCCCCGGGGATTCTGACTTACTAGGTTGAAGATGGGCCTTGGCATTTGTGTTTCTTAAAAGCTCTTCAGGAGGCCCCAGTTTAGAATTCTTATTCTGTGAACTTGAAATAAACCAGTCTGCATCTGTAGCACCAAGTCGACCAAAGGTCGGGACCATCATCCCATCAGGATGAGCCCTGGGCAGGTGGCGGGGGCCAGGGCGGGGCTGGCACTCGGGGGCTCCTGCCTTCCGAGAGGGAGCCCACTTGGTTTCCTCTGTCTACTTCTGTCATTTGACACCCCTGCCTGCGCCTATCCTTGTCTTCCAGCTGCTCCCTACTGGCTGGACGAGCCCAAGAACCTCATCCTGGCTCCTGGCGAGGACGGGAGACTGGTGTGTCGAGCCAGTGGGAACCCCAAGCCCACGGTCCAGTGGATGGTGAACGGCGAACCTTTGCAATGTGAGTAAGCGCTGCTGGCCTGCCTGTCTCTGCTCTCCCTCCTGGGAGCATCCAGCTCCCCACCCCTGTGGACCAGCTCTGTGCCATCAGAGGTTAGGGAGCGGCCCACCCCTTTGGACCCTTCAAGAGGGAGGAAACCTGCCTCCTTTGTGTGAGAGAGAACAGGAGGCCCATGCCAATGTTTAGGGGATTTCTGCTCCCTAGGGTTTTTTCATAAATTTCTGCTTTCTGCCCCTAATAACTGCAAACTGAATTCGAGAGCTAGGGACCTCAGCTGTGTCCCTGAGATTATGGGCTCTGGGTCATGGGGCTCAGGAGGTAGAGGAGACCTTGGTAGCTCATCTTCCTTGCCCCCCACCAAACCCCTCCCTCTGCTGAGGGTATAATAAGAGGCAGGTTGTGCGGCAACATGGACGATACGGTTGGAAATGAGGGGAAGCCCCTCTGAGAGCAGAGCTGCCCAGAGCAGTTACTGAGTGCACAGTGGCATCCAGGAAGATTTAGTCCTATCCAGATGCAGGGGTGCGTGGCTCCAGGCTCCCTCCAGGCAGAGGTGTCAGTCGAAGTTTCACATCTGAATTCACTTTAGTTGAGTTTACTTTTTAAAAAGTAACTTTTTTTTGGCTGCACTGCTTCTTCATTGCTGCAGGCTTTTCTCTAACTGTGGGGAGCAGGGGCCCCTCCCTGGAGTCCCGTCCCTGGCTGTGGGGAGCAGGGGCCCCTCCCTGGCTGTGGGGAGCAGGGGCTCATCTCCGGTTGGTTGCGGTGAGTGGTGGCTGTGCTCCAGTCGCGGTGTGCGGGCTTCTCACTGCGGTGGCCTCTCTCCTCGTGGAGCGCGGGCTCTGGGCGCAGGCTCAGTGGTTGCAGCTCCCAGGCTCCAGGGCGCAGGCTCAATAGTTGGCTGCTTGGGCTTAGTTGCTCCAAGGCATGTGCAGTCTTCCCGGGCCAGGGAGTGAACCTGTGTCTTCTGCATCGGCAGGTGGATTCTTTACCATTCTCAACTACCAGGGAAGCCCTGGACATTATAAATGTCCTGTCCTTACTTTCTCTGAAGGGTCAGAGCAAATACAAACTGTATTATCGACCAGATGGGACAGAAACTAGATGGCAAGAACTCAGAGCCTAACTCATGAGCAACAACTGATAAAAGCAGGTGGAGAAGTAGGGAGACAGGCAGAGGAGAAGGCGTGAATGCACCATTCTAGACATTTATTGTGCGCCGGGCGCTGAGCGTTCCCCTTCCCTCGTTAAGCGCAGACGCTGAAGATGAGGAAATGAAGTGCCGCCTTTGCAGCAACTGCCCAAGGTCACGCGACCCGGGACTTGGGGAGCCGGGGTCGCATGACCCAGGACTGGGGGAGCCGGGGGTCACACGACCCGGGACTGAGGGAGCTGAGGGCTGCCGTGACAACGCCCAACCTGCCCTGTTTGGTACTGAGCCTGTAGTTAATCTGGGAGATAGCCTCCGTCTGCATGCAAGCCACATACTGACTTGGCCTGCCCTCTGCCCTTCTCCCTGTCCTGA
Organism: Neotragus pygmaeus; assembly: GCA_006410875.1. Taxonomy (NCBI): domain Eukaryota; kingdom Metazoa; phylum Chordata; class Mammalia; order Artiodactyla; family Bovidae; genus Neotragus; species Neotragus pygmaeus. Next base: position 11,899 of record SJYV01043672.1, read on the forward strand.
TGGCACTTTGGGGATAAGGCAGACAAAGGCTCTGAACTCCACAGCACCATTAAAGAAATGCGGAGCCCGGGATTTGCAGCTGAGCCCTGGTCCTGGCGAGGTCCCCCATCATTCAAAGGAGTGACTGGTAGAAAAGCTGGTCGCCTCGCCAGGCGAGGAGACATAAAGTTGCTGGCGTTGCTTCCTTTGTGCCCTTTTGCTGAGACGCCAGAAGAAGGGTAAGAATACTGACCTTGGCTTTGTTCACCGGCTGATTCCGCATCTCCAGGCTCAGACCTGCTGTCTGTGGGGTGGCGCCCATGGGGCCGGGCCCTGGGTCCTCCTCTGCCGACTCCTGGGGAAGGTCTGAGTGATCCTGGGTGAGGTCATAGATCACACAAGCCAAGTCATCTGGCCCAGGCCCAAAACCTTACAGAGGAAAGGCACCTCGTGGTGGTGAAAGATGAGAAAAGTGTGGATTCTTTACATTTCTGGAAAACTTTTATTTGTATCGCTCGTTATCTCATTCTTGCTCTCTTACCCTACCCTTCCTGAGAGGAGGGGAAGATGGAAGAAATGCTTCCCTACTTGAGAGGTGAAGGAAGTGAGGCCCCAACTCTTAGAGTGACTCGGGCTTCCCAGGGAGCGCTGGTGGTAAAGAACCCTCCTGCCAGTTCAAGAGACTTAAGAGATGCAGGTTCGATCCCTGGGTTGGGAAGATCCCCTGGCGGAGGGCGTGGCACCCACTCCAGTATTTTTGCCTGGAGAATCCCGCGGACAGAGGAGCCTGGCAGGCTATGGTCCATAGGGTTGCAAAAGTCGGACGTGCCTGAAGCGACTNAGAGGCTTAAGAGATGCAGGTTCGATCCCTGGGTCGGGAAGATCCCCTGGCGGAGGGCGTGGCACCCACTCCAGTATTTTTGCCTGGAGAATCCCGCGGACAGAGGAGCCTGGCAGGCTATGGTCCATAGGGTTGCAAAAGTCGGACGTGCCTGAAGCGACTCCCCAGCCTCCACTCTCTGGATCCGCAGCCAGTGGGCCCAGGAGAACTGCAGCAGGGGTGTCCTCTCACGTGTCTTGGGAAGGTTAGGTCCCTTTGGCAAATGCAGGGGCGCATCGACTTTCAGCAGGCGTGCGCCTCCAGGTTTAACTTTCTGGACGTCTGCAGAGTGCTCTGCTCAGAGGATGGGAAGCGGGTAGGTCCCACCTAGTTGTGTATTGCTTTTCAAAACTTTTCATATGCTTTTCAAAACACTTTTGAGTATATGCACACTGGGTTAAAATGATTACAGCAACCAGTCAGCCCTCCAACCACATATGCTCAGCTGTCTTCTAATGACATGCATAGACTCTTCAGTCATCCTCATAGAAATGCCACGGGGTGGTATGTTATCCCCAGACAAGGAGACTGAAGCGTTTAGAGCCAATAGGGCCAGTGCATAATGTGGTTAGAATTCACACCACAGCTGCCCAGCTGCCATGTAGCTTTGACCGGGATTCCTGTTCCCAGTGGATGGATTGAGAAATTAACTCTGGCAGGCTCAGCCCTACCAGGGAGCCCTGGCCCGAGTCCCACACGCCCTCTGCCCGCCCTCCCCATCTTACGAGGAGCACCTTCCTATCTGTAGCGGCACCGCCCAACCCCAATCGTGAAGTGGCCGGGGACACCATCATCTTCCGTGACACGCAGATCAGCAGCCGGGCCGTGTACCAGTGCAACAGCTCCAACGAGCACGGCTACCTGCTGGCCAATGCCTTCGTCAGCGTGCTGGGTGAGTGCGCCCCTCGCTGCTCACCTGCCGGGGTCTCCCTCTCTGCTTGAGAGATCCGTCAGGCTCCGGGGAGAAGGGTAGCAGAGTGGGGAAGTGTGGAGACCCAGGATGAAATGAGGAGCAGTGATGGAGGACTTAAAACCTGCAGAGCTGGGTGTGCAGACGGTTCATTCCACTCAGAGGACGAACGGAGAGCTGAGACGCCAGTCTCAGCCCCCTTCCTCCCCCGACAAGAGGCGGGACCGTCTCACCTTCTTGGTGTGTCCATGTTGAGTCTCCCCTGGGTTCTCCATGGCCTCAGGGTAGAAACTACCCTGAGTGTGTTTGTGGCCCTCCTGGAACAGGCAGAGGCCAGTGGGCAGGGGCCACTAGGAGAAGCCTTGGGGCTGTGGAGGGGCGGATACAGAAGCTGCTGGAGGGCTGGGGGCATCCTCTGCAAAAGTGGTGCTGGGTGTAGATTAGGTGCAGGTGGGTGAGCTTCCTCCTTCCTCACCTAATCCGGGAGGGAGGTTGATGGGGGAGGTCACGCTGCTGTTTAGAAAGCTGCCCCGAGGAGAAGGCACACAGAGATGACTGGTCCTCAAGGAGGGGGAGGAAGGCAGACCCCCGCCCAAGGTCAGGGTTAGTCTCTGGGGTTGCAGACGTGCCGCCTCGGATGCTGTCGCCCCGGAACCAGCTCATCAGGGTGATCCTGTACAACCGGACCCGGCTAGACTGCCCGTTCTTTGGGTCCCCCATCCCCACGCTCCGATGGTAAGTTCCAGGAGACCAGGCTTCCCCCATGGGGGCATCTGTAGCGGTATCTATCTCACCTCTCTCATTGCATTCGGCCCATGAGAGGGGTTCAGCAAGCCCTGGGAGCCGCAAAGGGTGGAAGCTGAGACGAAGCTGGCAGAGCATCTGGGTCAGGCCTCTTACTGTGCAAGGAAGGAAACTGAGGCCTGCCAGAGGCTTGCCAAGGCCAGCCATGGGTGGGGGCAGATGCACGGCTCGGGGTCCCTTCCCCCCGGGCTGGCCCTTTCTCAGCATGCTGCGTGTCCTGCTGCTCCGTTGTGAGGTTTAAGAATGGACAAGGAAGCAACCTGGATGGTGGCAACTACCACGTCTATGAGAACGGCAGTCTGGAGATCAAGATGATCCGAAAAGAGGACCAGGGCATCTACACCTGTGTTGCCACCAACATCCTGGGCAAAGCAGAGAACCAGGTCCGCCTCGAGGTCAAAGGTAAAGGAGAGTCGCTAGGTAGAGGGCGCAGTGAGTAGGGGAGTGGGGGGCATCTTTAACTTTGAGAATGCCATCTCCTCAAAGCTATCCGTGTGTGCCACTTTGAAAATGCACCACCCTTAGTGTTTAATCCCTAGTGGGACCTCCCTCAGGGCCCCCAGCTGGCCTGGGTGCTGCACGCACTGAGTCATTACCTCCCCTAGGCAAGGAAGCCTGCTCCCCACACCAGCTCCCCACCACCACCCCAGAAACCACGTCCTGTGTTCCTGAGCCAGCTAGAAAGGACCTGGGCATTATTTCCATTGGGGATCTCCTATTCTGGGCCTCCCCAACCAGTTCACCTAACTGAATCCCATTTCTGCCACCCTCCACGGTCCGTGCAAGCTGGTCATGCACGTCACCCTGTGGCCACTCGGGGGTGGGGGTGGCAGAGAGGAGCTCGAGCTCAGCCGCTTCTCCGCAGACCCCACGAGGATCTACCGGATGCCCGAAGACCAGGTCGCCAAGAGGGGCACCACGGTGCAGCTGGAGTGCCGCGTGAAGCACGACCCCTCCCTGAAGCTCACAGTCTCCTGGCTGAAGGATGACGAGCCACTCTACATCAGCAACAGGTCTCCGCTCCTGCCTCCCTGCCTGCTGCTCTCTGGGGCCCTGCCTTCTCCCTTGCTCCTGGTCATGCGTGGACGCACCTGAGGCTCCTATGTCGGTGTTTCGCTGCAGAACCGCTGAAGAGGGTTCTGGACCTCTCAGGGGAGACCCCCTCCAGTGCCTGCCCTCTCTCCGCTCAGCGCCCTGCTCGTCTCCTCCTTCCCTCCTTTCCCCCCTCTCCATCTGCACTCTCTTCTCTGTCCTTCGGCCCCTCCTTGCTCCTCTTCGGCGTCCAGGCTGGACGCCCCCTGCTCCTTGCAGCCCAGCCAGCAGTGCCGCATCCCCTGACAGAGGGCGGGGCTGCCTGAGCAGGCTCTGACTCTGTGGTTAGCTGGCTCGCCCTTACTGCGCCCTGGGCCCACGCTTGTGCTCTCCCTCAGCCGGATTCGGATCTGACTGGAGTTGAGGGCAGCCCAGTTGTAGATGGTGTGTGAAGTCCCCCAGCTGTTGGGAATACGCAGCTGGGGCTGAAAACATTGCTCTGAGCCTCCTGCCGGGCTCTCTTTTGTGCCAGCTTCGGTCTTGGGGCAGGGTGCAGGTGGGTACCAGTTGGGTCTGCTGATCATCTGGTTTCCTGGAGGGGCATAATCCTCCAGTGGACACGGGTTTGCTGGCACCCAGCTCCTGGGTGCCCTCCTCCCTCTGTGGAGACAGTTCAGGGGAGCCCAGGGCAATTGGCTGGGCGCAGGCATCGCTCCGGGTTAGAGACAGAGCTGGAAGCTTGAAAAGACCTGCCTTCAGGGGTGTGCCGAGCTACGCCCTAATTCAGGAGGGGAGCGCAGAGGACCCAGAAGGGATCCGAGCGTGGTGAATACGGAGGGGGCCGTTCTAGTGCTGCCCGTGTTCCGTCCCCGGCGTCAAGCTCCACGAGTGCTCAGCGTGACAGGAAGACCCTGCCCCTCCCACAGCATTTCGAGGAGCCCCCGTCCCCTAGGTGGGCTGCGGCTGCCCGCTGGGACCCACTGTCCCCACCCCGGGGAGAAGGCGGACAGGCAGTGCCCGCCGCCCCCGCCTCCCCACCTCACTGTCTCCCCTCCACCTTCCTCCAACCCCTCCCGGTTCCTTTGCAGAATGAAGAAGGAGGAGGACTCCCTCTCCATCTTCGGCGTGGCCGAGCGGGACCAGGGCAGCTACACGTGCGTTGCCAGCACTGAGCTGGACCAAGACTTGTCTCTTATACACATCTCCAACACTTGTCTCCTGTTTGGCAGGTGGACTGTTTCCCACTGAGCCCTAACTCATGTGTACTTTAAGAAAATAGAGGGTTTTTAATAATTTTTTTTTAAAGTGAGCTGAACTTTTTGATGTCCCTTTAAAATATAATCCTATCATTCCCTACTTCTCCAGGCATGCATAGCTGAAAAGCAATTTCCTATAAATCAAAGGAGGCTGCTTTGCCTGCTTTGTAAATCTGGGTATTCAGCTATGCATGCCTGGAGAAGTAGGGAATGATAGGATTATATTTTAAAGGGACATCAAAAAGTTCAGCTCACTTTAAAAAAAAATTATTAAAAACCCTCTATTTTCTTAAAGTACACATGAGTTAGGGCTCAGTGGGAAACAGTCCACCTGCCAAACAGGAGACAAGTGTTGGGAAGATCCTCTGGAGAAGGAAATGGCAACCCACTCCAGTGTTCTTGCCTGGGAAATCCCATGGACAGAGGACCCTGGTGGGCTACAGTCTTATCAGGTTGCAAAAAGTCAGGCATGTCTTAGTGACTAAACAACAACAAACATCCACTGCTTTTTAACTCACATTGGTCAAGGGAAGCCCCATTAACTCATACTTCTCCCACATTTCTGTATTGATCATGCATGAGAGCCAGGCAGGCTCTCTGGGGGTTCCATTTGGCTGTATTGGAGAAGCCCCAGGTTAGGGTGAAGGCTTCCTAAAACAAGTCAGCTAAGCACTGACTGGAGGCAGAGGTTTGGCCAAAAAGTTTTTGAGGCACTATAAAGAGTGTGGGGCACATTCATCTGTACAATAAGAAAGAGATTCTGTAAGGACTGGGCTGAATTCAAACACAGGACCTGGATTCTGAGGTCCTGGGTAGTGCAAGGGCTGGGGCAGACCTCTCCCTCTAAATCTAGAGTGTGAGGCTAAGGGAAGGGCAAGGAGCAGGGCAACCCTGAAAGGCTGCTGAGCAAAGAGGGGCTCTATCAGGTTAGTTCATCGGGGCTAGGCAAAGAGGCCCAAACAAGATGGTGGGAAAGTATTGGGCTCTAGGAGATAAAGAGGAAATGGCCGGGAGTGATCCCCTAGGTGTGAAGTGAAGTGTGTCCTAAGTACCTGAGGCCTTGCTCCTGTGAGAAGAAAACCGATGAAGCCATAATATGTAACAGAAAAGGTACACTGACAAACCAGACCACAGTTCCTTAACCTGGTGTCAAACTCCTGTAGGTCCTGCATGGTAACAGTGGGTTGTGTTCTTTTACGGTGTTACTGATCATCCACCATCATATCAATATCTAACCTTGATCTGTCTCAGGGATATAAATCAATCTGAAAGCAGCCCCTGCCTTTTACGTATATTACAGGCTTGGCCAGGGGTTCTTAATTTAAGATACTATGGATACAATTTAGGGGGTCCATGAGACATAATTGAAAGAAATTAAATCTATATTTTGTTCCAAATTAAATAAAAAGTTTCCTTTATGAGTATAGGCAACAAATCATGTAGCTGAATCTTTGTTCCCAACAGAAGCCACAGTATCTTCATATCACAGTACAGTTATAAATACTTTGAAAGATCATTGTATATCAGAATTGCAGTAGTTATTAGACACTATCCTTCCCACCACTAGATCTTGTTGTATAGTATATTAAAGATGAAGCACATGTTATATATTTTAAAATATTTTGATAAAAGTATTTCAGTATAATTGGTTTTCTTTATAATCCGATATATTTTATTTTATGCATTTTGTTATTTTTAGAAAGGATCTATAGGGTTCATCAGACAAATGGTTCAAGAGCCCCTGTATTAGACCATGAAAGGCCAATATTGACCTGCATGCTAGGACCCTCTTGTCTGAGTGGCAGACATTGCTATTCAATATGACAATCTTTCCAGCAGATGCCTCTGCAGGCATCTTCTGCTAATTCGTTCATATAGACATATGAGGCCAAGTTTGTTCTTCCTGCTCTATAATGAACTATATGAGCCAATTAGGAATAAAGCAAGGCAGGACAGGGATATGATTAAGTGCTTCTTTGGCAAGTACAGCAAATTAGAGTGAAGTTTGAGACTAACAGTGCAAAAGGCCTTCAAGCAACAAGAGACACTATTGTGGAAGACTCTGGAGTGAAGTATTGAAGGAAAAACATAATTTTGAGAGATGGAGAGAGGAGGGTGACATGGTATTCAGGTGTGTGTGGAGGGGTAAAGGTGAGAAGTTCAAGAGTGGAAAGAGCCAGAAATATCAGGGGACCCTGTGCAGACCAACCTTTGGAGAAATTGCAGTAAATGAAACTGAGGTATCCACTTCATTAGGAAGACTTTGAATACCTGGGATGAGGAGCTTGGTTTGGGAAGTCCCTTAGAGTCAGTGAGGAGGGGACAAAGGTTATGTCAGTTTGTTTTTGCTGTGTAAGCCAGAATTTATTGGTTTAATACCACAATGATTATTTCACACTAATCTATGAGTTGGCTAGCTGGTTCTTCTGGTCTGGGTTGGCTTAGCTGATTATGGTGGTTCCCTCAAGCATATTAGGTCAGTTAATGGGTAGGCTAGGGACTGGTTGATTCAGGATGGCCTCATCGCATGGTTGGCATTTGGCTAGCTATTGGCTAGGCCAGTGCGATTCTGGGCCAAATGATTTCTCACTCTTCAGAAGGCTAGCCTGGACTTGTTCACATGGTGACTGGATAGATTTCCAGGAAGTGGAAATGCACATGGCCTCTTGAAGCCTACTTGGAATTGGTACTTTGTCATTTCTACCATATTCTATTGGCCAAACCAACTCACAAGGCCAGCTTAGATTCAAGGCATGGGGAAATAGACTCTGCCTCTTGATGGGAAGAGATACAGTCACATTGCAAAGAGTGTGGATATAGGCACAGAATAATTGTGACCATGTTTGCAATTAATTTATCACACAGGGTTTTAACGGTAGTTGGTGCAACATGAGCTATCAGGGTAGTATTCTTGGGCTTCCCTTGTGGCTCCGCTAGTAAATAATCCACCTGCAGTGTGGGAGACCTGGG